>JAHWFO010011831.1:2506537-2532294 GCA_023313115.1 Rhysida immarginata | reverse complement strand
TTATTATTATTATTATTATTATTATTATTATTATTATTATTATTATTGCAGTATTAATATTGTTGCTGTATTATTTAGCGTTAACTGTTTCACCCCGTTCTAGCCGAAGTCGAGAAGTATTGGTCTTTCTTCATCGAAAAAAAAACTGAGCAACACTTTTCCGGTCTTCATAGCAGAGTTAGCTGTTTTGGTATTTAGGCAGCCGATATGACGCTACATTTATCAACAAGCATGTTTACCAAATTCGATTAGTTACAGCGGCGCTACATTGAAAGTCTCCTTTTCATTTGTGCACGCCTTATACGTAGTTACTAGCTGAATTACCCGGCGTCGCACGGAGAAATATATAGTTTTTTCATATTAAATACACAGAGTGTACTCGAATAATGTGTACAAATTTCGGGTGGGTGATAGAGGGATCAATTCTAAGCAATATTTTCCTCTTTCCTTTTTTTTTTCTCTGGGGCATGATTTTTCAGATAAAAAAAGTTGGACGTCGCTTAGACGTAATATGCCATCCAATCCTTGCTTCTGGAACACGTCAAAATCATGTACAATCTTGTAATAAAAAGAACAAAAACTCATTGCATACAATCCAATAATGTGACATGTTTTTATGAAACATGCAAATGTTTTACAATAAGTGTTCTAATTGACGCCCTCTGGCATGAATCCATGTTTTACGACGTCACTGCATGAACTGACAAACATGTTCATATGGTCCTGGTTCTTTACGAATCTGGTCAGCAGCTACGGCGAATATGGTTACAAGCTGTTCATCGGATCCCACATGTGTCTCGTATACCAATGTCTTTGTCTCCACAGAATATAAAGAACTGTTTTCTGCAGGTAGGATTTCAACATTTTTTATCTTATAAACAATGCTCTGGAGAATAAAATGAAAGAGAGAAGTGTTGCTTAGATTTTATCCCTCTATCACCCCCTCCCCATGTTTGTATACAGTATGTTCTCAAATAACGTGTACGGAGTCCGCCAAAAATATATACACATTTCAGCAAAAGAAAAAACTATATACAAGTTGTAACAATAAATTCAAACAGGCTTCTACAATTGCGACAGCTGTTCAAAGTGATGATCATTAGCGTTGAGATATTTTTGAGTACGGCTGACAGTTGCTCCTATCCATTTCCGAGCAAACTCTTATTAATCTCGTATGTTTAGCTGGCAATTATGGCAATGACTTTTAGCGGGATAGTCTTCATTCAATACATGCAAGAATACTGGGGTGTGAACTTTCGATTTTGTTGTTACGCAAAAAATTATAGATGATATATAGTAAAGTGCGTATAGATTTTTTGGCGTATAGAAAATAAAAGATACATTTATTCACGCGCGAAAGACTTGCATCAATTTTGATGCTATTCACGGAAAAATTGCAAAAGTTTTCATTAAACAAAGCAAATGATGACGTCTCAATTATTAAGTTAAAAATTATTTCGCTGCAGCGGAGCATTTGACACTAAAAACTGGCCATAACTTTGATTTCTTGAATTCACAAGTAAACAATAGTATCGACATGAGGGTACAGTACAATAGATGGTACATCAAACATTATATCGTTAAGACATTTTTGTACCTGGTTCAGTTGTTTTGCCAGTCGGAATCTCGTCTTATTTGTCGTTGCACATTCCAAATCTAGGCGCTCTAAAAACCGCATAAATTTAATCGACGACTAAGTGGAGTAATTCTGTCTTTAGGAACATTTTTCATAATAGGACATGTTAGGAAATGTGTGTACTGTTTTATTCACTTGTTACAATGTCCTAAGGAATATTTTTTTTTTCTTATTTGAGGTGTAATTTGAAATGACAAATAAAATTCTGTCAATAAATTTACACAGTTGTCTTTTTGTTATGTTTCCGGGTTCCTTCGAGAAGATATTGAAACGGAATTTTGTTATGTAACATCTTAACATGTTAGCTGAAAAGAAAAAAGTAGAGGAAGTTCAGCGTTTTATTTTTTATGAATGTTTTTTAAACTGCGCGCGCACGCATCTGCTGCACTCCTGCTCCCGAACTTCACGATTGTTGCAAATAGGAAATAAAAAATGGAAACGGAGAAAAGCAAATATTCCTGTGTACAAACATTTTCAATCTTCCACAGTTTTATTTTAGTTTCTTTTACTTTGTTTTCGGTTATTCTTCGTATAGAAAGATATTTAAGAAAAATCTTTGTATGATGTCGTGCTTCAATGTCCAATTACGCAAATAGACCAAAAATGAAATTTTTGCAAGATTATGTGTTTGAAATTACGAACTGCGAACGTATCAGTTCTACAATCGCGATTATAACACAAATAGGAAAAAAAATAGTTATGACTAGCTTTTAATATCAAATTTTCCACTGTGCGCTGGCAAAAATCCGTTTAGATAAAAAAAAAAAAAAAGATTCACTCTGTCTCTTGCAGAAGACTTGCAGTCATAGTTGATGCTGCTTCACGGAACAATCACAAAAATCTTCATTACGGTGATGATTTGCAAACATATGTCAATTTTTAGAATTCTAGACCTCAGAAAGACGCATGCCAGCCACATACATCTCTGTTTATATTATAGATCTGCAGGTGTTTATTATCGCTATATAATTCGTCTTCATCTTGTCTAAATATCACTATAAACAGGGTGTCTCGTAAGTCGTGGTCGTGAAAAGCTTTAATGGTATGTGTATTCAAAAGTGAGGAACTAAAAAATCCCTATGAAAATAGCTCAAACAACGCACCATTTACGTTCATTCTCCGTTATATTTTCACTGATCTATTATTATAATTTAACACCCACGTGATGATTTAAAAGATTCAAGAAATTTAACGATATTTGGTCATTCTCCTATTCTTCTATTTCCTCAAAAGATATTTGCACAACTATAGAAAAAGAGCTCCATTAAGCAAGTAAGGTATCAAGCAAGTTTTTAAGCTAGGAGCTAATTTATCTCAGACACCAAACACTTTTACAGTTCACTATAGCGAAAAGCGGATAAAGTTTTAACCGCAATTTTATTATAGCGGAGTTTATCTTGAAACTTTAAAATAAATATTTTGAAATCGTTAAAAAAAACGTACATCACCAAGGAAAATTTAAAAAATAATTGTTAATAGTATATGAATACCTATTAATGTTTAATTCAGGGCTCAGGATATTTGAATGATTATGTGTGAAAAATTTCATTTAATATACGGCAATGAACCATTTTTTTTATTACTTATTATGTATCATTTACCTAAATAAATTTTTTCTTATGGTTGAAATACGATATCATACATTGATAATTATTAACATACATAATATCACATTCAATGCAATATGAAAGCTTTAAAATTTCTACAGCGATTTAAATGATTTTAAAATTTTCAATGTAAGAATCCTTCTACTAAAAAACATCCAAAAGAAAGAAAAAAAACATTGCCTATTAACAATCTAAATGCCCTGCTTGGTGTAATATGAGGAACAGACGTTTTCAAAATATGCCCGTTACAAAGATTTTTTATATACAGGGTTCGTGTTCCAGTTTGGCAACACAGTCCTTAGTCATCACCTTAGTTTTGCATCCTCTTGAACCAAAGGATGCACTGATATTGTTTTTGATAATGGTGATACTTTCATAGCATTTTGAGTTAGTGCATGGAATTTTGGTCTACTTGTCAACCTTGTCAAGGCAATAAGACTGTCCTTCACATGAAACACATTCGAAACTCATCCGCGAAATTGGTAGTGATAATAAAAAGAAAAACGGAAGAAAATATTTATTATCTGCAAAGTAATATAAAAAAAAAATATTTTCTCAAGATCTTTAGTCACGATAGGATAAACCTAATGAATAGAATTTATGGAAAAATTTATATAAATTATTTACAAAATGATAAATTTTATAGAGATTATTTTTCTATAGATTTGAACATAATAAATCATAAATATTTTAGGGGAAAAAGGATTTTCAAAACCATACTTTAATATTTTTTATATCCAGGCGACTTTTCAGTTTTGCGCTTGTCTTTTTCGTTAGATTTGTATGCAAGAGTCCGTGATTCACAGAAGCCAATGCTTTTGCTATATCAAAAAAAGTTTACTCAAATGCTTTCTCTTCCAAATATTCACAAACCATAAGTTCTGGGAGATAAGCCAGATTTTTAATAATACACATCATCACTAAACAATACCATGTATCCACAAATGAGATTTTTAATTTGAGTCACGATTGGGCTTTTCGAAATGCTGTCCTCTTTTAATGTAACTCTGGCTCCAGATTAAAAACCTCATTTGTGATGTTGTGTTTTCTATTTTTATTTATTTCGTAATTGTCATTTGTTCAGATTTTGCATTGTAAATGAACTAGCAGGGGTACCTGGCGTTGCCCGGGTTAATTATACTTGTAGGTAAAGAGATAGATCTCAAAACATTAAATTATAACTCCAATTGGTTAAATAATAACTCAATCAATAAAAAACAAATCAAAGAGACTATCCATTCTACAAAAAATACGAATGACAAGTCAATATGATATATCGGGGCATGACGTAGAAGCTTCTATACCCTGCTGTTGTTCAGATGTTTCAAACGCCCGTATAGCTTTCTCTGTTTTCGTCTAACTCATTATCTCCAGTTCCTGATCATTTTTAAAGATTTTCAAGATATTATTAAGTACTGAGAAATTTCTTTTTTGATAAAAGCCTGAATTCTATGCATGGAATTCTATATTGCACAAACTTTGCCTTGAATTGTTTGTCATGAGGTATTTCTCATTAATATGCCCTGCTATAAATATAAATATGCATTTTTTTATCAATAATGATTATTTTTTCTAAATCTAAGGTAAATATGCTTTGAAGGTCATGTATGCAAAATTTCATCAAGGTCTGAATAAAACTGTAGATTTGTATAAAAAGCAAAGACAAACCCACAAACAAACCCACAACCACACCCACAAACCCACAAACAAACAAGCATCCTTCTTTATATATATAGACTAGCAGAAGACCCGGCGTTGCCCGGGATAATTACGCTTGTAGTTAAAAAGAACAATCTAAAATTGTTAAATTATAAAAAAAACACATGAAAACGCTTAGAATTAATACAATAAAAATTCTTAATGAAAATTGAAAAAAAAATTTAAGATGATCTTCATAGTAGATGAACCTTCCCAAAGGAGCCAATGCTAGTCTACTTCATTTACTCGCATAATCTTACTTTGAATATACGATTAAGTAATTTGATTTTGTTGCAATTCCCCTCTATATTACTAAAACTCTTACGTTTAACTTTAATTCTATATTCTCCTAGACGCTTTGAGCTAGCAACTTGAAATTTTCAGGGCAGGCTTATCAATAAAGCTTCTGCACTATCGCCAAAAATCAGCCCTCTACGTCCGCCCTTCCATCACTTTCTGCTTTTGCTTTTTAATTTCCTCATCAAATAGCGTGGGCAGGCGAAGCCGCTAGTAACAACTAGTTCTTCTCTCGATGTCTTGATGCAAAAACTTGGCCATTCATCTCTTTGTTTAGTCTAACGGTCGCCAATTCTTCTAATTACCATTTGCTTAATACAGCACGGTGCTAAAGGATTGCTTCCTCTGTCGTCTTTCCACTCTCCGTTATCTGCAGTTACTGATCATTTTTAAAAATTTTCAAGAAATTGTGTGTACTAAAAACTCTATTTTCTAAGAGAGCCTGAATAACAGGAATTTATGCATTGTTACAAATTGAAAATTATCTATATTGTACAATTTTTGCCTTCCATTGTTGGTCATGAGTTATATTTTTGATCTTTGCATAGCGTCGGTGCATTGCGTGTTGACACCAATTTTGATCCTATTGCTGCACAAATTTTTCTTTACATGGTTGATGAGATATATATTGTTGAACGGTAAAGGGTGTTTGTAAATTGCGTGTTGATACCATTGTTGATAAGTCTTGTTGCTTAAACCTTGCCTTCTATTGTTGGTCATGAGATATTTCTCAATATGCCTTGCCATAACCATGAGTATCGATATTTTATCAATAATTATCTTATCGACATCTGAGTTAGACAATGACCTTTCTCATGCCTTGAAGGTCAAGTATGCAAAATTTCATTAAGGTCGGAATAAAACTGTAAAATTGCATAAGAAACAAACAAACAAACCCACAAATATCCTTCCTTATATATATACTAGCAAAGGTACCCAGCGTTGCCCGGGATAATTACACTTGGATGTAAACAGAACAATCTCAAAAAATTAAATTAAATTTTGCAATATCTAAAAAATAAACACATAAAAATGCTTAGAATTAATACAGTAAAAATTCTTAATGAAAATACGAAAAAAATCTTTTTAAAAGCTCACAATGGCTGGACCTCTCCAAGGATGCCACTGCTAGTCTAAATTTCTTACTCACGTAATGTTACCTCAGATGTATACTTAGTGTTGTTGCAATTTCCACTCTTCTCTCGATGTGGTGAAGCAAAATTTAGCCATTCATCACTTTGTGCAGTCTAGCAGTCGCCGATTCTTCTATTTACTTGCTTCCCATTTGCTCAATACATCACGGAGCTAAAGGAGTGCTTCCTCTTTCGTCTTTCCACTCTTTCTCAATAGTCTGCTAACTCTCCATTATCTCCAGTTATTGATCATTTTTAAACATTTTCAAGAAATTGTTAGGTACTAAAAACTCTCTTTTTCTAAGAAAAGCCTGATTAACAGGAATTCTATGCATTGTTATAAATTGAAACTTATCCATATTACATCATTTTATGTTCATTGTTATAATTCTTGGAAAGATTGCTTTAACATTACATCATCATTCTGTGCTCATTGTTATTGGTGAATTGCGCGTTGATACCATTGTTGATGCGAACACAATGGGCCTATTGTTGCACAAACTTTGCCTTGCATTGTTGGTCATGAGATTTATATTGTTGGTTCATGCAGTGTGTTTGTGAATTGCGTGCTGATACCATTGTTGATACCTATTGTTGTACCAACTTTGCCTTGCATTGTTGGTCATGAGATATCTCATTAATATGCCTTGCCATAACCATGAATATCAATTTTTTTATCGATATTTATTATTTTTCCGAAATCTGAGGTAGACAGTGACCTTCCTCATGCTTTAAAGGTCATGTATGCGAAATTTTATCAAGATCGGAATAAAACTGTAGATTTCTATAAAAAACATACAGACAAACAGACCACAGACCCACAAACATCCTTCTTTATATTGTGACTGGTGTCAGTGTGTGTTTTGAGTTCGGTTTGTTTTTTCGTTTTTTCTGTTTATAGTTGGTTGGTGTCGTTTATGCAAATTTCTGGGTGTTAAGTGTATTTGTTGAATAAATGAGTTTCGTAGCGATTGTGTTGCGGTAGTTGTGTAAGTGTTTTGTGGTGGGGTTGGTTGCGAATATCGATCATATGTGTGGAATTTTTAAATAAAAATATGTCACGTTACTGTATAGGAATTTTTATGTTTTGTAGTACGTAAGTGATATTTTCCTGATTGTTGGAAGCAGTTTTTTTTAGTTATCTGAGGGAAGCTGCCGCAATTGTTTGGATAATCGTAAGCAGACATTGTTGGGGCAGCTTTTCTCAGTATGTGAGCATCAACAAACCCGGAGGAAATGGGAGATTGTTGGGAGAGTGAGCGATCGTTGTCAGTTTTCCTTTTTGCAGGCAAGCGTAAAAATATAAAGAAAAAAAGACGTTCGAGTCCCCCCCCCTCCCCCTTCCGAGTCACCAGCGATGATGTTTTTAGATGTGTCGGCTACTGTAAAATAGGAGTTTAGATGAAAGCAGGCCTGTATGAAGGTTACAAATTAATGTTAAGTAATCTGTCATATGAATTGATGATGGCTATGTTTTTCTTTTAATGAGCGTGACTGTTATACGTCGGAAGCGAGCAGTACATGAAGGAATGCACCTAGAACGAAGTTTCCCGGCCAAGATGAGAATGAATCGGCAATAGAGCGGTGAGATCGTTCCATTTTAGTATTACAGACAGACTTGGAGTTATGAACACCAGTGGGGGAATTTAACGTTTGGGAATGTGCATCTCAAAAGAAGGTGACGATTACCATTAATAGTTCAGGAGCGACAGTTAATTCTCTTACGAGAATCTATCTGAGTTAAATGTTTGTTTATTGCACGGCGCTGAAGCACACAGGCATTGAGTAGCGATCAACATCGCGTTAAATTTGTATAAGATAAGCAGAAATGTTTACAATAAATGATATTCATAACCATTTAGCGTCTGTGAAGCAAAGCCTGTCACGTGGGGCTTTCCATGAACGTTTACTGAATGTATGCCTACAGGTATTGTGATACATGAGTGAATAGAGAGATGTTTACAGCTTCTATGAGCGGACAGTGTAAGGTCTAAAGGTTGTTGTTGAGGGGTTAATGCTCTCTCCCCTGGTTGACCAAGCAGGTGCAGCAATAATTTGTAGCACTGTTTGGCAACAAATCCAAGGAGGGCGTGACGCTTTCGTGGGATTGGTCTCACAATCTATTCACTCTCGTCAGATACTTGCGGCCTGTGGTGTAGGCCATTATAAATTGGGCATAGAGTATGACGGGCTCATTGGCTCCCCACGTGCTAGTGCACGTTTTCAATTAAACGTTTGTAAATTCAGAAGATTTCGCGTTATTTTAACAAGTTAATTGATTATTGGCTAATTTTGATATGATTGTTAAAGTTTATGTCTTTCCAATATGGGGCCCCAATTTTCAATAGTAATGATTTGTATTTGTAATTATTGATTTCAATCAATTAAACTGAATAATTTAACGGTTGTCAGCCTCTACTCCTTGCAAATATAATATTCACCCCGCGCAAGTCCAAAAACCCGCTCCTGTAGTGCTTGGGAGTGAATTTTCGTAAGGGGGTCCTTACGGCACCCCCCCTCCCATGCACTACAGGGCACAATATATATATAGAAGATATATAGAAAGACCAGACGTACCGGCGTTGCCCGTGATAATTATTCTTGTAGGTAAACAGAACAATCTCAAAAAATTAAATTATAACTTCCAATTGGTTAAATAAAAACTCAATCAATACAACACAAAGCAATGGGACTATCCATTTTACGAAAAATACGTAAAACAGGAATTCTAGGTGATATACCGGGACCAAAGTTTTCTTTTGCTCTATTCGAAACTCAATTTGCTCAGATGTTTTAAATGCCCTTATAGCATTCACTATTATATTTTTGATCTAAGGAGTTTGAAATGTTTAAATTTAAATTTAAATGTGGGTAGTCTCATTTTAATGGGTTAAGTCAAATTTAATAAAAACAAAAAGATTAAGTCACCAATCTTGAAAAACGATGAAGAAACTTGTGAGATGGAAGAAAACTTAAACGATGTAGTCTATTAAAGATGTTGTTGATAGTAGAAATAAATTTAGGCTATTGAGGATGTAGGTGAAGTCTTGTGAAGATAATGTTGATAGCTGAAAACGATAATCTTGATGGAAGTGTTGGTTTTGAAATACAGATGAAATTTTTCTATTATAGTTTAAGAGTTTCTCTGACCAATACTGTTCTTTCTCTTTCCTTTCAAGGCAGATAACTTTTTGCCAGTCGTCTGGACGTTTGATATAGAACTCAAGGGAGACACGAGTGACTCCTTTACATCATCAATAGACGCGGCTTATTAATGTTCTGTCATTCCATCATCATTACATTCACATTATTAATAATTCTTGGAACGAACGCTCAGTCATGTTATTATCAACATCTCAGTTTCCAAAATATACACATTCCAACAGAATATAACTAAAATGCATTTTTATATAAGGCATGTTGTATCTTTGTGGTACCAAATAAGCTACGTGATAACCCCACGCGTGGCTCGGCCTGTTTTTATGACTAAATCCGCTGTAAGATGGTCGCAGCAGCCGGGGGTGATCGTATCTCACTGTTGGTCACTAATCCAGTGACTAGCCGTACCTGGTATTGAGTTTCACAATTGCCTGATAAAGCAAGAAATCGACATTGGTTTCCTTTGTGAAACGCACCTCAATCCAAGTCAAGAATTCAAGCTACCGGGCTATTTTGTGTATTGCAACGATCGTATGGCTTGAAACGCTGCAACATATCATTCTGGTAGCGCTGCGATCATCATTGAGAAGGGAATCCAACACTTAGAATTAGTCTCCATTTCTTATGCAAGTAAGAAGTCGGCCTACATTATTTTTATTGACGTCTCCCTTTGTTTGTCGCGCTCTACAATTCACCTAAACATTCCCTTGACATTAGCGAGCATGAGGAGCTCTTCAGTGGTGAAACTCTAGTTATCCTGGCTAGTAACCTGTAAGCTGGAACTGCAGAACGCAGAACGGCATCACAATCTACAGTTTTATGCAAGATACAGATGACAGCATCGCTGCTAAACATGTGGAAGACGCCTACTACTAACTATTCCTCTAGACGTGATGTTTTTGAGATTTCACTGAAAATGGGTTTCTGTAAGCCATAAAACATCTTTACGTTTGATGATCTTTCTGACCATATGTCTATGGCCCTGAACATCGACAATGTCGACATCATTTTTAGAGAAGAAGAGAAGCACCAGCAAGACTGAAAGTGTTCAAAGAAATCCTCATGGACCATGACCACCATCTCGAAGAAGCAAACAATACAAGACATAGAAGACATCGATCTACGTGGTAAAGATATCAGCGGGCGAATAAACAGTGCACTGAAGCAAGTGCAAATCCACTGGTAAACAAATCCGTTCATCGAATTATGCTCATTGCAGGAATCCAATGCTTGATTGCAGAGGAAAACAAGATCCGTAAGCTTTGGCAGTAGATGTCCCAGTTCTTGACAGTGCACCAGTAATTGACATTTCATGATTTAAAAGCTTTTAATAAAGTAATAAGGCGTGAAAAGGGACTGGTGTTGCCACCTGGTATTAAACAATGTATTAGGCTTCCCAGAAAAGTAAAAAAATAGGAACTTTGCTCCCTATTATGGCCGCAAACACAAGTTGATTGTTCAATGCCTAACCGAGTCGAAAAAACCTTGCAATGAATCACTACGTGAAGGGTAGATTACTTAAATTTATTTCACGAATGTTATGCAATATTTGTTACTGATTTTACCTGAATGTTTTTGTGTGATCAGCGGACATTACTTCCAGTATTAACAAAATTTCTGATGTTAATTGTTAACTGTTTTAACCCACCGTCAACTACTAGAACCCAGATATGGAGTTTCACTGGTAATTGACATAACCTTTCAGTAATTGATAATTTCTGTGTTTGAAAAAAAAACAAAAAAAAAATATACTAATGCGAAATAGAATGTAGGGTAATAATAATGAAAACATGATGTTTTTATGTGTAACTTCCTAATTTCCAGTAATTGATCTAGATGCGTCAATTATAGGAACTTGATTGTCAATTTCTAGATCAGCCAATTTGATATAAATCTTTTAAGCCCTAATCGCCGATTCTTTTTGTTGGTCACAGAGAAGATCAACATATAGCCCAGGACAAGTTATCTTCTAAGAAGAAAACTACTATTCTGTTTTCTATAATAATAAGAAGAAGCATTTGCAAGTAGCAGAACAATCGTCAAAAATCAATTTTTTCTACCAACAATCTGTTAGCCAAAATATAATAATATTGAACTGCTGGAAAACACGTTCATTTTCTATGTTTCTTGCACTCTACATTGGAGTGTACTGATTTTATTTATTATTTCAAAAGGAAAAAATATAAGCGTTCTATATGAACAACTTAAGTTTTAGAAAGCATAAATTTAGTTAATGTTAAATACCTTAGACATTCTTAAAAATGCTTGATTTCTTCAGCTGCTTTTGAACGTTATCAATTTTTTTTGTAAAAATAGTTAACAAAAATAGGTAATTAAATTATTGTCAATTACTGATGAAACTGCCTGTCAATATCTGTCAACTGTCAACTAACTGTCAACTACTGGTATTTCCTACATTAACTGTCAACTACTGGTATTTCCTACATTAGTTAAGAAAAAATTTAATTACTTAATAGCTTTTAAAGATATAATAATTGTTTAGAAATTGCCACATCCTGCACTATATCTGCAATTTCATGGTATAACTAGAAAAATTTCAAAATGCAATTTGATTTACGTACACAATTTCGTTTCATAGCAATGTCTTAAACTGTCAATAACTGGTACCTTGGCTAAAAAAGAAGTAGTAAATGAGCTTCGCGACGCATCATGGAATGATAACTTCCAAATCTTGTTGGCTAGCGACAATTCCATTTGGAACACTGATACGCTGCTTCCACTTAGCAATCCTCAAGGTCATTACGTCCAAATTAATCAGGATAAAGCTCAAATAACAGATTCTCTAGATTTGCTGTTAGTTACCCCTTATAACAAAAACCCCGGAAGTCAGCTCATGTCCCACATTGTAGAAGATGGTTTTGCTAACTTTTATGAACTCCCACAGCCTACTACTAAAATCATCATCGAGGAGAGGAATCGCTACCATCATAAGAAATCTGAAACTAACGACTTAAGGAAGCTCCCAAAGAACATCATTAACGACATTTCGTATATCATAAGCGACTGTTGGAAGTGCTTATGTTTTTCGACTGCTTGGAAGCAGTCTATTGTGCTAAATTTTCCCAAGCAGGAGCAAAATTCTGCAATTTCCGCGAGCTACCGACCTATCAGTCTACTCTCTTCGATGTCTAAAAAAAATCTTTACCCGATGCTTGGACCACTGTTTCACCAATAATATAATGCGGAAAGATCAATTTTGCTATCGAGCCGTCCACTCATGGCTGATGAAGATACTGTGACGTTTTTTTTCCAGATATCAGTAAAGCTTTTAATAAGCTGTGGCACCACAAGGGGCTAACCTACAAGATGATTAGAGACGAGTTTCCTTCAGATTGGATTATGATAGTGAGATCCTTTATCAGCGACAGGTTCTGTCAAGCCAAAGTTGGTGAAAACTCATCCATGCCCCGCAAGGTAAAGGCCGATGTTCCACAGGGTTCTGTCCTCGGGCCCGTTCTCTTTAAATATTTGTGCACGAACGATTTCCAAAACCCGAGAATTGTAATTTATATTTCTATGCTGATGATACCGCTATCATGGCATGGGCGCACTAGTCATGTCACGATATAACTCCTCAGCAGAACGTCTTGAAAAAATTTGAAGAGATGTTTAATTACTGGAAATTGAACCTTAACGTCGAAAAATACAAAGCTGCGTAGTTCAACAAAATGTTTAAGCATCCGCCGGATTCTCTTGTGCTATTCAATAAGAAACTCAAATGGGTTGACAACTTCAAGTACTTAGCGTTATCATCGACTCAAGACTCTCCTGGAATCGTTACGTAACTTACGCTCTGAATAAAGCAAAGAAGTCTAAGTACAGTCTTCTTGCTCTCCTCGGTAGAAACAGCGCCCTCAGCATCGACAATAAATTACCAATGTAAAAGACAGTGATTCGGACCTTCCTTCTCTATGGTCTCCTTGCGTGGGCGACTCTATGTGGAAGCACATAGAGGGAACTCCAGTCGTTCCAGAATGTTATTTTGAGGACCACTGCGCAGCTTGGAAGAAATACCGTAAAAAATCTTTGCATCCACTCAGATCTGAACATGACACACATTGTAGGGTGTGTCCAAGATCACTAGATGGTCATGATGCAAACGGTGATGAGCCGTTACAATGACCTGGTGGCTGGAATAATGAATAACCGAATGGAAATGAAGTGGCATACAAAGAATAGAAAACCGAGGCATATTCTTTATATCAACTTCAAAGACATTGGCAACCTTTCCTTCCCGGATTATTGGAAGAAGTAATATCACCCTTCCCCTCCCCCCTCTCCCACTCTACTGATAATCGTCAATCTTATTATTTGTTTTCTCATGGCTTCTTGCCAATTCAGTGTATATCACGTAGAACTTATTCCGTACACTTGACTTCGATTCTTGGTTCCTTCCGGATAATTCTCTAATATTCTTTTTAAGTTAGTGAAGTATCATTGCTATGACACAGGATATACTCTATCCGAAACGAGTGAGATTATTTTTTTGGTTTTTATATCTATTGATCATTTATTTATTTTTTAATGGGTTAAACATTTTTTTATTTATTATTTAAATTATATGGAGGAATTCACATTAAACTAATATTTCTTTAAAAGTTTTTATTAGAAGTGTAAATTTTTTAACTCTAAATTCTAAAAATTCTAGTTACAAATACAGTGTACAGTGGAAAGTCAAGTGAATACATATCAGATCTAAAAAACACCGGTGAAATATTTTTCAAAATTTGATTCCCCATCCCAAAGCATAGTCTCAGCAAATGTACTAAAAATTTTGAATTTTAGAAATTCTGACTTCAAATTCTTAAGGACCATCAAAAAGTAGAATAGAAATGTCTTTAAGACCCACACTCTATGTCTTCCTCGATAAAATTGCGTTCAAAACTTTTAAAGTTCCACACACTCAGTGCCTCTATCTACTAAACGGTTGGATCAATTGCAAAATTTCAAAGAATAAAACATTCCCAAATGTTGTGTGGAATTGGAAACAACATTAAAAATTGGGATTCATATTTAGGATATTAAAGGTATCCCCTCCCCCACAGGGGTTAAGGGTGGGGGATCGAGTATTATATCATTCAATAGCTTTTTGAAAAATATTAAACATATTAAAAATATTATATCATTATATAGCTTTTTTTCCCTTTTCGATCCAATGTGTAGGCTATTTCTCCAGATATTCCACCGTTATACTTTATTTGAAACAACATGTATACTGCGGCAAACATCGCTTCTGTAAGTTAACTTCTATAAACTATATCCGCACAAGAAATAGATCGCACCAGATGATTCATAGATCCCATTAGTATTTGACTGGTATAATTTTAATTCGCAATACAGAGTGTAGATTAGTTTGTGGGTCCATATCTTCACCTGAAGCCACCACGCCAACGTCGATCGAGCTCTATCCGATAGCGAGTGTTCCGAACTATAGCTCTAGATCTGAGTTTCCATTCCAAGAGGGTCCATCGAAGAGAAATCTGGATGATCCCAGATTATACCTCCTTTCAGGTTTTCCACAATCCATTTACTATGCGTGGTCGTCTATTTCTTAAACCGCCTTTTAAGAGCCCTAATCTGCAGAAATCTAGCGGCAATGCGTTGGGGGATTTAATTCGAATATTCGTGAAAGGAATTGCACGAATTGTCGTTTCCTCTTCGAATGTTGACAGTGAGGCGGCCTTGATGCTGAGGTATGGCTGAACGCCTTGTCTATGTGTATCCTCACCTTTTGTACGTAGTTTCTACATGTTTTTTCAGCTGGAGATCTATATGAATTTTTTTTTGAAGGACAGCTACCCGAGACACGCCTAAGCGGGTGCTACGGTTTTCCTTTGTGACAAATTGCATCTGCGTCTGAAATATATTATGGCTACGCTTGGGAGTCATCCTTTGTTCTCATTAAGCACATTAATTACACAATCTCTGGAAATCACTAATCCACGTGTTTTGCACTTGTTTAAAATTGCAAAATACAAACATTTGGTATCGGAAAGAGCAGTTATGCTGTCTTCCCAAAACCAATCAGTTTTTGGATCCATCTTTCCGATCACGCTACCATCAATTTATCACAACACACGCGATTGACTCTTCCTATCATAACTGACACGGATTGATTCTAACAATGTGAACAGATATTTTGCTTATTCAAAAAGTTCACTCTTAACGTAATTTACCTTCCGTATAGTATAGTAATGCTTGTTCTTTATTAGCCAGCAGAGTAAACTACATGTTAACAAACAATCAAAATGGTATTGACCGCAATGCATATATATCAACTGATTAAGTTAATTTGGCTCTTCCGATATATTATGCAAGCATTTGCTCTCTGATCAAAACTTTGCTGTTTCAAAAGATGTGCTTTGTAATATAAATTTGATTAACCATCAAATCGGATGCACAAAAACACCAAACACATAGGACAGCAACAACTGTTCACTTTTTTATACGTTGCGGATTGCACCTTTTCACACGGCAGCAAAATTTAAAGCCAAATCTTTAAAAGAAAGTGCAATCATATGTTAAGATGTCAAGGCTTCAATAAATGATTGTTTTTCTTCATGCACATTAAGAAGGCTTAATTTTTAAATTTTATGTACTTTTTAATATGAGAACAGTTTCGAACATGCTAGTTTAAATATGGATGAAGAAAAACAGGAGACCTCACTCTTTCATTTCCCTTAACGAGTTTTAAAATAGTGGAGTCTTCTGGTGCAGTGCATGTCGTTTAGCACTGTCTTTCGGATATGCAATCAATGAAAAGATTTTGAAATTACTACTTTAATTGTTGTGTTTTTAATGAAATAACAAAATACAAAAGATTGAAAGCACACCTGGGTTTTTATAGGAATCATTATGCAGGTAAAATTATATAAATCGTTAAAATTTAATGTAACGTCAATTCTATTGTGTATACATTCTAAAGTATTAAATAATAATTATTTATCTATTATCAATAAATTTTTGCGAAAAAAAATATTTCTTAAATATGCATAATCTTAACTGTTCTGGGTTTTATTTTTTTGATTGTATCTTAAGTGTGTATTGTAGAGAGAGTTCAAATTCCTGGAAGATAAAGTTGACAGATAAGTTGGTGAATCTCAGCCATGTGGAAATTTGTTGAGATTATCCTTTTCAAAGCTTCAATACATTTTAGGAAAATAATCCATAGGTTTTACAAATTAAAAACTTCTTATAACGAACCTCTTTTAAAAGAATTTAATATAGAATGAATTTTTTTTTAAAGTTTAGGTAACCACATGTAGACCCAATGTTAAATGACACCCTTTGCATAAAAACTCTATATTACGAAATTCTCTTCAAATTTTTTCTTAAGTTTCACCTTCTATTTGGTAACACTTTCATATAGCAAACTGAAGTTGGTAATTTTAAGATATAATACAGTACTTAATAGATTGACATGTATTTTGGATTTTTGTGTACCGGAAGATCATACATTTTTAATATTGTAGATTTACTAAACAAACAATTTTAGTTTTGTTAGTGTTAACAATCGATTATTAGCATTTGCAACCCAGGCTGTACATTTGCACAGGTATAAATTTAAAAATGTCACTGATTATGCGTTTTCAAGTTTTGTAAAAATTGAAAGCTTATGTGAAAAAGCATTCCATCAACTGTAAAATTACTGATTTTATTTAATTAATAATTTTTTAGTTATTAATTTTGTATTTTCGTTAATTTAATTACACCTTCTTATTACAAATCCTCTTTACAACAAAACTGAATCCTTGGTCCCTTCGAGTGCGTTTAAGAATTTTTTTACCTAAACTAAATTATAAGGATGATTACTCAACATGGTATATTTTGGAATTCGGAAATAAAGAGAGATTTGGTGTTTTCACCCGAGAATTGCAAAGGAATATTCTACTCCAACTCACGCGTTTTTCGCGGAGTGAGGTATCCTGTGTTTTTCATCCATGATTTAACTCCTAAGTTTTTTTTACAAGAAATTCACAAAATAAATTATTTTATTAATATACATGTTTCTTTTTAATTTTGCAGAATTCACTCATTTAGAGAGTAAAACGTCATCAAATTCTGAAAAAATTCACTTCCGACTCTATTGAAACTGAAAATAAAACTAATGTTTCTAACTCCCGATAGGGCGGCGTTTCAGGCGTAGTTAGGCTGATTTAGGGCAACACCTCCTAAAGAGAAAGCCTCTACACAGAAACGGTCATACATTGTTACATCATCATAGTAACAAATTCAGAGCTTATTATTGGTAGAAATACGCATAACAATGCCTTACTTAGATGAGGTAACAATATATGACGTTACCGTGTAGAGGCTTTCTCTTCAGGTGGTGTTGTTTAGGGTGCCTATAAAGAGAGTTTTTTCCGATAATTGAGATAGCAGATGTACAATTTACTTTAATTTTCAGCTCAAGAAGAAATATTGGTTTGGTTTGTTTGGTATTAATGTCCTTTTCAACTGCCATGATCGTTTCAGGACGGCATTAGGGGGGCCGCAAATTTTACCTCGCAAGGGTTCTTTAACGTGCAGCCGGTAAACGACTACACGGGATCAACGGCTTTACTTTCCTTCTGAAGGTATGCGTGATCAAGATTTTCCTCCTGAGAAAATCCTCGTCGTTCTTGGCCGGGGACACCAGAGGTGATCACGCAATCACTGCACTTCCGAGGCTGATAAGAAGAAATGAAAAAGACTGCTAATTCTAGTTTGTCTTTAAGCTTTATTTGTATATCAGATAAAGAATTTAAAAAAAGAAGTATATTAACGTTTTAATTTTCGCAATAAATATGATTATTTGATCAGCTGATAGCAAATTCGAGAATTGATTTTTTCACCTTTTTAGCAAAAAGGAAAACCAAAAATCAAAAAACAAAGAGATTATATTTATCAACCAACAGAAATTTTACGTTATCCAAAAAAAAAAATTATCATCTTCTGCAAAATATGAAAGTAAATCTAATTTATAAATGAGTAATTAAAGGAAAAAAATCTAGATTCACTGTTACATTCTTTCTATCGTGAAATTGTTCTAACGTCACTTTCATGTGTTTGCAAGTTGCAAATAAATTAAAAAAATATGAACGAAAATCATAATAGTTACCCCTGGGTGTTAAAAGATACAAAAAATTGACAAAACCTTTCGCGCGAACATTTAAGCTCGCCATCAGGCCTCATTGATCATTTCAATATCAAGCACATAAACAACTGAAGAATAAATTTTGATGCTACAAACTATCTATAAAATACTAAATTTTATGTTTATTTTACAAAATTTTTCTTCTCTTGAATATATACGTTATGTTTTTAAATGTTATTTTTACTTTCAGTTTTATGATTTGTTTTAAAATTTTGAAGAAAAAAATCTTGCTCGTTGGGCCCGAATGACCCTTGAATTTATATAAATTCTTTGAACTATTTATATATTGATATATCATTAAAAGATTACTTTATTTTGTGAGATTCACATTTTTATGAGCATCAATAAAACATTAAATACTCTATTTTGGAAAAATAACTTTTCCCTTCCTTTTTTGCCACTTCATTCGTTAATTTTAAAGCGGATCTAATAAAACTAAACTTTTAAACTTTAATAATGCAATTTTATAACCAAAAGTTACGAATGACATGCACAGTATAACAAAAGACGGAATGAAATTACGGAACATGCAAACAATTCCGCATTATTCAAATATGAACATAGGGTCATACTCCCGACGGCCACAATCGCGACAAGCCACAATCTCGACATGACAATTCCCCGACAGGCCAAAATCCCACTTAGTGTTTAGCTTTATTACAAGGTTCCTACATTCTGCACAGTCAGGGATAGTCAAAAAGATGAATCGTGGTCAGAGAAAGTCAGGGAAGAAAGGCTATTTTAATGCATTTGTCAGAGAAATTAAATATAGCTTTTCTGTGGAAACCCTGTAATAATATTTTTAGTTAATTTTTCAATAAATTGTTCAATAAATTGAGATTCCATAAAAATTATATTATTTTAACAAATTGAGATAGTCCATTAATGGTTGGTTTGCTCTGTCTCTAAATACTGCCATATGTTTTCCCTCTCTGTCGAGTACAGCTCTCTTCGGAGTAGGACATGGCTGACCGCGACAAATACTTTCCACTTCTAAATCTGCTCCTTTATGTTCTGTATGAAACTCTTGTATAATAGTGAAAAGACCATCATCACTGCAGCCATGTATTGTCTCCCATCTCCTGTGCCAGGTTTCTACGGCATTCTGAATACAAGGAATGCCCAGCTCAATCAAATCTGCGACACTCCACAAAACTTGTCCGCAATAGGCGGAGAACGTATAACTTGTCCACGATTTCGGCGTCTTATTCTACCGTGAACGTAGTTTTCTTTGATCCAGGTCCCTACATCAAAAGATTCGGGCGGCATCTTAGCTTTTAAGATGTCTAATGATACTGGAATTTCGTTAGCTGGGACAAACGCAGCGCAAATAAATGGCGTAACAAAAAGCTGAAATGTTCGCCGTTCCGTACAGAACTGATAATCCGCAAGCTTGTATTTTTCGTCAGCGGCATTGCGCTAAATGGAAAAAAACAAGCTTTGTTGATAACTCAAAAAATTCTGATTTTGACGAGTTGATTGCCGCTAATTTCATGTCAGTTATTACTCGTGGTGGTTTTAACTGAACATCATTCTGTTCTGCGAAATCAACTATATCTTGAAATAAGTTTTCATAACACACTTCACTTTTGCTTAAAAAAATGCTGTAGTCTAACTTCGCATACAATAACACTCAAAAATAGGACAAGAAAAAGGAGCCATGATAAAATTGTACACATACAGAAACTAAATGACATAAGAATCTAAAAGCATTCCCATAAAACCTAATTGAAATAATGGGATTCGTGGCCTGTCGGTTTTTTGGCCTGCCAGGATTATGGCTTGCGTGATTATGGCTTGTCGTGATTGTGGCTGTCGGGATTGTGGCCCGCACCCTTTAAATATCATTACAATCTTTTCATTAAAAAAAAACAAACAAATCTCTCAAACTGAGTAAAATTTAAAGAGTAAATCATAAGATTTTCAGTGAGGGTTTTATCCTAAGCCATACAGTGCCTGTTTCATCATCAAGTAAGTTTTCACCATTGAGTAAGTCTTTCTAGAGCAACCCTGTATGAGGTCATTCTTATAAGAAATTCTATATATAATCTATATTTTGCTTGATCTGTTGTGATGAAGCGACAAAGCGTAAGCAACAATATGCGCGGACCAACGATAGGCAAAGTTTCTGCTACATTAAGTCATCCTAAAAAAATTACTTGTGTAAAATGAAATTCAAGAGTCGACTGTTGTGGTACCCGTCGTACAACGAGCTTTAATGCTATGACGCGACAAAAGAAATCAATTAAAAATTTTTCTTTTTAACAACACCAATAATCTACTTCAATTCTACATGTGGGAGATTCGAAAAATAGTTCGTATATTGTTTGATGCATGTAATAACAATTAGTAAACAATGCGATTAACGTTTCCTAATGAATACGATAATAGCACCGACGAAGCGAATATTTTACACGGTCACCGAAGTCGAAGAAGTTTATGGGATTCCAATGGAGTTTGGAAGTCGACAGCATAGATTGCTAAGGTTTGTTCATGGTCCAAAATTACTTGAAGATCTTCGAAGAGTTGTTGATATATTGCCAGATACTTTCCTAGAGGCATCAAAAGCTCTAAGGCTGCTAAAGGATGACGAAGAATGGCATTGTTGCATGCCCTGCGTGAAGCAATTGCTTTCCAAGTTTGAAAACTCAGACATCTATTTGCATTAATTTTGGCATACAGTAAGTCCACAAGAACCTACGCAAATGTAGAATAGTCGTGCAGACGCGTCGTCAAAAGACCATCAGCATGAATTCAACTCAAAAGCAACCAATCTTCGAGTGCTGTATCTCACATTAAGACATTTGGACCAATTTCTGACGAGGAATGAACGCCGACGCAAGAATTCTCCAGGGATGACCTAATTGCACTAGTTCGCTGATCAAGAAGTTGAAGCGTTCTTGGATTCAAACCCTCTGGTATTGCTAGAGAATGGCTACTTCCGGCAAGATTTCAGGAGTTGGTGGATCAAATATCGCTTTAAAATAAATAACAGCTGATTGTGGTCAATCTGTTATATGGTATGCCTGCCTGGGCCACAATATGTAAGTCCAGATGGAAGGACCTCCAAACTTACCAAAACGTTATCTTGAGGACCATTGCTCAACTTGACAAGAGAGTTGCAACCAATACTTCTATTGCCGACAATTTTGAGATACCTCCCATTGGAAATCACGTCCCGGAATTGATGAAAAAGCTGCTTCCGAAGATGAAGGATTATCCCGATCCTCTGGTTGCAGGTATTCTTGAGCAATCGCATACCTTCAGAAGCCTTCTTAGACATCGCAGGCCACGTCACCTCCTGGACATCAATTTCAACGACATCCAAAAGGCGATATTTCCCGAATATTGGATCTTCTAGCTCCTCGTGTCCCTTGTCCCTCGTCAGTCAACAATCAACACTATCGTCCTGATAGGAAAGGACTCTATCTTATCCTCTGGATGACTTAACTGGGTTTCATCTGGCTTCTTGCCTAGTTCAGTGTACTTCCCGTGGTTACTTTCTGGACGAGTATGGCAGTGAAAGCGTTGCTTTCGGACCACTCGTTTCGTTTTACCTGCACTGTTCGATTGTCGATTGTCAATCACAAATTAACTGCGGTATGCAATGAGACGCCGGAAAGAGATACTTTGTTGTTGGAAAGTCGTGTAGAAACCTGTAAATCCTTTCTGCTGAAAATAATGCTGGCGACTGTTCGATTAATAGGCAAAAATGCCCTGGCAACAGCAACGAGTGGAATTGCAGCAATTTGGAACGGCAAACGGCACATTCAATGTTCAAGGTAGGCCTGGATCTAAATGTAACTTCATCCCGTAATACCCCCATTTAATCGCAAAATACAGAACTGCTATGCAAAGGCAGATACTGGACAAGCGAGTTACTAAATATATTACTTTTTTTATAATCTCTGGGTGCTTTATTACAAAGTTGTAGTGAAATATATTACTTAAATATTTGCAATGCTTCTTTAACGCAATGGCTACATGACGTGTCCAAAATCTTGAATTTCTGAGTTCGAATCTTCAGAATACACTTTTTAAAAAGAAAAAACTTGGTTTCCTATCTTCGCTGAGCTTAAACATTTACGTGACGAATTTGAAGATCGTAAGCATAAAATCGTTGGTATGAGCACTGTTCTTCGACTGCACAGAAGTATGCCACGGAAACATAAGCACATACTGCAGAGAATCTTACCATGGGTGATTTTCTAAATTCCGACGAACTCTTTCTGTGCGCCGGCGCAAAGTAATATCACCCTATGCACTGACTCCAAGCCATGTAAGAAACCACGGAAACGTCCAAAGTTGTCGGTAAGTTGTAGGGTCGACGGCTATTTATTGAACCTTTTAGATAATAAACAATAAAACAGCCAATTTAGAATAATTAGGTTCAGTATAATCTACAATACTCAACGAGATATCGCAGGCAATTCGTTTTAATACAAAAAATACCGTTGCAGGCGACGGACCATTTTATAAAGTTCAAACGTCGACGATTTGCCATTCGTCCACCATTGGCAATGATAATTAACATGTCCCGGGATCAAAAGTTAAACAACATTGGTATATCCCTAAAGTAGAAAATAGTACCCTATCTTCTTTTGGCCTTGAAAAGCTCGCGAAGATAGACATCTCAGCTAGTTATTAAAATAAATGTCAAAAACCACAAATATACCATTTTAACTTATTAGACCGAGAGCTAAGACAGGTTTATTTACCCTAGAAATCCCAAAAGCGCAGTTGTGAAATTTGGAAAACGTATTCCTTATGTAAACTATATATGGCAGTCTTAACTAAACTTGAGGGGCGGGGTATGACGAAACCAACGGGGAAGAAAGGTCCCGGCCTGGAAATGTCACCTGAACCTAGTAATCCGGCCAACAATCCAATCTTCATTGTTTCTAACAAAAGGAAAAAAAGTGAGTGTTAAAAACCAAGATGGAAACAATGAAAGTTAGATTGTTACGGGATATGATGTAGCCGACAAGAAAAACAGGCCTCGGCCCGAACAACACCACCCAGACAGCAGGCCTTCGCACAGAAACTGTATACATTGTTTTATCATCAAACGGCCAAATTTAAAGCTTATTCTTGGTAGAAATACGATTACCAATAGCCGGTTTAGTGTGATGTAACAATGCATGACGTTTCTGTGCGCAGGCCTTCCGTCTACGTGGTGTTGTCTTAGCGAGGAAACGTCATGCATTTTTATTAATCATTAGAAGAGTATTCGAAGCCAACGAAAAAGACGAGCCTCGAAGCGGAAAAGTCACCTAACCATCCGAGTCCGAACAACAATCCAACCTTCATTGTTTCGAACACAAATGATCAGGTGACTTTTCCGCTTCAAAGCCTGTCTTTCTCGTTGGCCTCGATGATACTGTTATTTCTATTTCTACCAGTAATAACTCTAAAATTAGCCTTACTAACGATAATGTAACAATGTAAGATGTGTTCTCTCGGTGGTCACGCCTGGGCACTCAAACATCATCTGACCACAGTAGTCTGAGCAACTATACAAGCTTTATTGTTCCCAATAAACCAAAAAATACTGACTGTTAATATCCAGGATGGAGACACTGAACGTAAGATTGCTGATGAGAATACTATTGTCAAGTGACTTTTGAGTGCCCAGGCCTGTCTTTTTTGTCGGCTACGGGGGTATGACGAGGCCAAAGAGAGACAAGCCAGGATAACTAAAAGTCACATGATCATCGGGATCCGGACAACAATCCATCCTTCATTGTTTCCAACAAACGAGAAAATACTGATTGTTAAAATACAAGATGGAGAGAATGAAAGATGAATTTTTGGACGGACTCCGATGATCATGTCGCTTTGGAGTGCCCTGGCCGGGCTATCATGGGCCTGATCATACCTCGTAGCCTACAAAAAAGACAGGCCGGCCGAAGCCGACGCGATCTATACAAAGTCATGGCAGTATACAACGCCACCTAAAATCAAAGCCTTCTCACTGTCTGTGGACTGCGTTATCAAATCAGGGCCGATAATCCAACTTTCATTGTTTACAACAAACGAAAAAAACGCTGATTACAACAGGTGCTTTTTCGTTTGTTGTAATAAATGAAAATTAGATTATCAGCCCTTGTGTGATGACGCAGTGACCAGGCATAGTTTTTTAGATAGCGTTGCACTACATCACTTGGCATTGTTAAAATTCCGTCGGTTTTCGTGAAATATTTTAACCATAGAATGCTAACCATACGAGGTCAGTTCAAAAAATACGTAGACTGACGTCATCAAACAAAATATACTTTATTCACAAGTTACACATCTGGGTCCCCTTCAAAGTACTCTCCTCCCCGACGCACACACTTATCCCAACGGTGTTTCCACTTTTGGAAATAGTCCTGGAACGCTTCTTTTGTGATGTCCTTCAGCGCCTTTGTCGCATTTGCCTTTATGTCGGGAATCGTCTCTAATCTCCTTCCTTTCAAAGGTCTTTTGAATTTGGGAAACAAGAAGAAATCACAAGGAGCGAGGTCACATGAGTAGGGTGGGTGAGGAAGAACAGTGATCGAGTGTTTGGGCAAAAACTCTCGAGTTCTGAGGGCTGAATGGGTTGTTCGTGATGGAACAACCAGTCACCTCTCGTCCACATTTCTGGCCTTTTCCACTCGTCCAGTGGCAGTTTTTCCGTCCGAGTTTAGCACAAAATTTCGCAGCAACTTTTTGCTCGTTCAAGTCACTCATTCTAAAAATCCGCCAAACGAAAAAAAAACACACTTCACAAACAACCGGGTAGCTAATCAACCAATACTGATATTTGCAATCTGAAAACTGCCTTGTAATCAGCGGATCTGTCAGAAGATGGCGACACCATGCGATTTTGATTGGGACCAACAGGACCCGCGCAAATCAAACAGTCTACGTATTTTTTGAACAGACCTCGTACATCTTGGAGACATAGTTAAATTTTTAAACATCAGCTGCTGCGCTTGACCTTGAAAGAGCGCCCTGTAACTCCAGGAATGCTTCATCAAACATGTATTCTTTCTACAGTGGTTTTTCAGTTGTCCAGCTTGCATATCAACAGCGTGTATTGCGTA
>JAHWFO010011831.1:2416088-2506527 GCA_023313115.1 Rhysida immarginata | reverse complement strand
AGTATTTAACGTAAATTTTTGTACGTCTCTTAGAGGTTGAGTTAATAGTCAACACATATTTTTGTATATCTCTTGGACATGTTATGAATGAAGGTGCTTATTTATATCCTCTGAGGCGTATTAGTTATTAATTACAAGTGCTTATATTAATATAAAATTCTATTGTTTTGGATTTAGTAGAAGAAAAAGAAATTAATAAAAAATAATTGGAAGTCTAAATATAAATTAGTTTTCAGGAATATATAGAATTTATATGTCAAAGATTAGGCCAATCTATAAGAAAAGTAAAAAACAGATTTCAATAATAATCGACCAATATCATATCTTCTATTACAAAATATTTTTAAGCATTTTAATTAAAAAAACTTGAGGAATTTTGGGAAAAGAAAAATACTTTTGGTAAAGAAATATATAGTTATAGAAAAAAGAAGTCAACCCGGCATTTGAAATGGCACACAAAATTTATAAATGCTTTCATCATGGTCTTAATTCAGCAGTTACTTTTTGGATTTAAATAAAGCTTGGGATTTGGCCAATAGTGATATTTTGTTTTAAAATAAAAACAATATGGTATAAGAGGATAATGTTTAAATTTGTTGAAAGGATTGCATACGAAAAAAATGTGAAATTTAAGATAAATAATCTTGAAAATTCAGTTTCTGAGATCACAAATGGTATTCCTCAAAGGTCAATATTAAGTTCAATTTTTTTCCAAATTCTAGAAATAGCTTTTCGTTTGTCTTTTAAAACATTTTAGATATTATAATTCGTTTTAATACATATATTTTTTTCGAATATTCTTATATCGATTGTTTTTTAAATATTGCTATTTTACAGAGTTGTTGAACAATTTTTATAATAAATGTATTGTTCTAAAGTACTTAATATTCAATAAATAAATACAAAAAACTCCTTATTTCAACCAATACAAGTATACATAATCATAACTGCATTTCAATGTGATGTACGTTTGGGAGACGTATAGTTAGTAACAACGTTATGCTGCTCATGGTTAGTATTCTAGGGTTAAATATGAATTTTGTATTTTAGATATCTAAGTTAATACAGTGGAATAAAATGCATTAATGCCAAACATGGGTCATTTACTTTTTTCATAAATTATTTTAATTTCAATCTTAAATATCCTTATTTTGTCCCTAAATTTATTTTTGCAAGACGTCACAAAATCTATCTGTTGGCATGATGTCACAATATCAGTACCACGGCTTGTTTATATCGCGTCGGCTTCGGGCCGGTGCACTTAACAGTCACATGATCAAAGTAGATCGAGCAAAAAGTTCAACTTCATTGTTTCTATCTTGGATATCAACAATCTGTTTTTAGGGTTTTAGCATCATCTAAAACCTTAATAATTATGGTACAGATGTATGTAACATGTATGTCACACGCCATCACTTTTGAAAGGATTGACCTAGAGGCATGAAATTTTCTTCAAACGTAGGGCCTATACAGAGGACAGAGGGAAAAATATAGCGAATCCTGTCTGGTGGACAAAACTATGTGTTCTTGTGGTTTCGCCACTGACTACCTTTCAAGTCCATGGAGTTTTGATTACGTCTAAGCAATTTTTGATATCAAAGTTTGACTGAGTCAGAATTTAAAGAACTATTTGAAGTATAGCAAATTCTCCCGTTAATGCTCGTAACATATTGAGGCCATAACGTTTGAAGGGATTGACCTAGAGGCTTGAAATTTTCTACACACGTAGGCCCTATACAAGGGGGTGGCCGTGGCCTGGTCGTGTCGTCGGTTGGCTTGCTAATCGATAGATTTCAGCAACTTCAGGCGCGGAAAGCTACTGGCTGGGTAACGGCCAGGGCTTGAGGGCCATGCTGGCGGGACAGCTATTTCGGGCACGGCTGCTGGAGGACTTTAGTCTGACCCATTTGCCAAGTGACCATAGCTGGTTTTCCAGCAGTTAGTGACAGCCACTGGTTTGTTTGTCCGCCAGCAGCTCTTCCATCATGAAACCCCCCGTGCTTCGGAGGGAACGTTAAGCCGTCGGTCCCGGCTGCCACTGTCATCTCGTAGCAGTCGTTATTTACTGGGATGGCGCAAAACTCTTGCGAAGCGATAATCTACCCTCTGTACTAGATACTAGATAGGCCCTATACAAAAGATGGTGCAAAAAAATATAGCGACTCCTCTTGGGTGGCCAGGGGCCCCTCAGGGGCCACTTTGTATGAAATTCATGGTTCCTTTTTAATCTTTTGAACGGAAAGGTCTAGAAACCTGAAATTTTGTATATTCGTAGTGTGGTACTAAAAATACTGCAAATATACAAAAAAAACCTGAAATGTTTTCTATTTATAATGTGTTGCCTAAAATTTTAACTATTATGCACTAAAATTGATATAATCTTCTGAGGCCTCGGCAGGGGTCACGAGGCTCCAAATACTAAACAAGATCTATCTTTTGTATGAAAAGGCCTAAGTACCTGAAATTTTGTGCCTAGTCACGGGCCGCTACTACCCATGAAATTTTGATGCTAAAACCCTTTTATCGTTAGATAACGATGCCTTAACTAATTTTTTTCGTTTGTTGGAAACAATGAAGATTGGATTGTTGCTCGATCTACTTTGGTCGTGCGACTTTAAGTGCCCAGGCCTGTCTTTCTAGTTGGCTTTGTTATACCCCCACCACTGATTTTTAATATTACTGACATGCTTTGCATACATAGGGGATAGGTTTTCCAAATTTCACAATAGGCGGTTTTGGGTTTCAAGGATAAATGAAATCTGTCCTAGCTCTCAGACTATATACTTCAAAACTAGTAATCTACAGGGTGATCTACATTTCAGTAGAATTTTTAAAACCTTGAAATTATTAAACTATATACAATAAAACGATGCGGTTTCTACAGAAATGCTCAAAAACACGAGGGATTATTTTTATAATAAAAAATATTTTTTGATATTAGTTGGAGTTTTAAATTCGTCTTAACGTCGGTTTCTTGAATCTTCGAAAATCGCTTGTGTGTAAGCGTTTCTTTAAGCAACATCAAAGTAACATCCTTAGAGCCAAGATAATGCGCAATTAGCACATCTGCTTGTTTCACGCATGTTAAGACCGTACTCTATATGAAACTCTAGCTCCACCGTTGGTCAAAAATTTAAATATAAAAAATATATTTCTTATCCTCCCCTATACTTAATTCTCTAAAGCTTCCGTCTGTCTGTCTGCTGTCACACTGAGTGATTGATCAGCGCACAGCCTTAACCACATGGCCTAAAAACTTGAAATTTTACACAAAGGTTCTACACAAAATGTAAGTGAGCACTAAGAAGGGGTTTTTGGAAATCAATCCCTATGGGAGGAAAGGGGGTTGAATGTTTGTTAACACATTAACTGGTGTGGCAGTTTATACTTGGAGGGTAGCCCAGTTGGTGGAGTTAAACATCCTTGGGTGCGGTTAATCAAAGATTGGGTGACCACCTGGAAATGTCCATCGCGCCCCGGGCTTCAGAGGGCACGTTAAGCCGTCGGTCCCGGCTGCTACTTTTTTCTGTAGCAGACGTTACTGGGGATAGTACAATAGACTCAGAGGGTCGCACTGCTCAGGATTCTACTATAAACACTACGGTTTCTTGTATAACCACTTTGGTTTCATTTTAACCACCCTTTACAGTTCATCCATCATATATTATATACTTAACACATTACCTGGTGTTGCACTATATACTTAACGTTTTAACTAGTGTGGCACTACATAAGTAACTGTATTAACCTGCTTTAGAAAGGGGGTAAAGAATTGTAGAGTGTGCTATCCATGAAGCGGGATATTTCCACCATGACCTACCTAAAATGTTCCTGGGGTCCATCGGAATTACCAGGAAAGATATCATCAACATTGGTCTGGCCTTTTTGAAATGCATAGCGAACTGACAGACTGAGAGACATACCGAGAATTTTATATACGCTAGATATATAAAAAAATTATGACCAGCACCCTGTTAAGGCACAAGCATGGTTCGCCTCAAAAACGATTAAAAATGGCGAAATTTGCATAAAAGGCTGAGAAACCTTTAAAGCTGTTGCATCAAAGCTTTAAAGAAGTTGCACGTTCCTCAAGACGGGTAAGCGTGTCATCCAAAAAGTGATGATAATAGGCTATTGCAGCAAGGGTGGCACTATCCCCGAAACGGCGCGACTTCTGAACTGTTCACGGTCCGCTGTAGTGATGGTTTTTAAAGAGTGGACGGCAGGACAGAAATCGCGTCCTAACGCTATCATTTTAAAGGGTCACGGGCCATCGACCAACAGGGTGAGTGGCGTCTACGACGACCATAAAAGGTGACAGGAAAGCCAGAGTACATCAACTGATCACTAGATTCAAAAATGTTGCCAACAGACGTGTATCCGATATTACCATTGAACGCACCCCGCTACGGATGGGCCTGAACAGTCGATACCTGGTTGCTGAACCCATGTTCACCAGGCGTCATCGTAAATGACGCCTAGACGTGGGCCATTGGACCACAGACAAGTGAGCTAAGGACGCCCTCTCTAACGAGTCAACGTTTCTGCTCCATATGATTGATGTGCAATGGTGAGTGCCATGAAAAGAGACTGCAGTAGGCTATTGTGACCCGGAAACAGGTTGGTGGATTAGTGTGTGGGGGGATCTTCTGTTGGGGGCAGTTAGATCCAATGATTCATATAGAGGACATTTTGAATATCTGTGGCCATCTTTCAAACGTAGCGGACCAGGTGCACCCGCACATGCTCACGTTGTTGCCCCAATGTGATGGTGTGTTCCAGCAGGACAATGCACCATGCCACAAGGAACATTTCCTTCTGGATTGGTTCGATGAACACTCTCCTGACTCTTGAGTGCTCTTTGGCCCACTAATTCTCAGACATCAATCCAATCGAACATCTGTGGAGCATCTTGATCGCCATGTACGGCATCTGGACCCTCCACCTATGACAAACTGTGGACAACGACTCAAGTGGAATAAACTGCCTACCATCGGATACATATCGCGCACTTCTTTCGTCCTTGCTACGACGCCTAGCAGCAGTTATAGCAGTAAAGGGTGGCTACTCCTATCACAAATCGGGAGGTCATAAATCAAGGATGTGACATCGTATATACATAACGATTAAAGTCGTTTTTTTGGGCACATTGGCATCTTCCATGAACACAATGCGACATCTCATACATGCAAAAATCGAGGATCACCTTGTTATAAAATTTAATTTTTCTCGGGCTTTCTTATTTCCTAACCATAATTTAAATTTTCGCGTAATGGTTGCCAGCATACAGTTGGAAGGGTCTTCCTCCTCTGAGAATAAGTGAGAAGGCGTCGGGAATTTTAACAATACATATAATTCCTGTCCTTTGTCTTTTTCATAGAATTGACAGTTATTAGAATTTAACATTTTCTTGAAAAGCTTTCAAAATGATCAGTTAATGGAAGTAATGGAGAGTTAGCAGACTACTGAGGAACAGTGGAAAGGCAGCAGAGAAAGCAGCCCCTTCACTCGGTGCTGTATCAATTTTCCCAGCACACTGCTTCAACTAAACATTGTGATGATTGACCCTTTGGCTGGCGATGCAAATGTGTCAACAGTAAAAACTGCGACTGCCAGATCACACCTTGTGCTGAATGCACCAGTTTTGCTTCAAGATTTCGAGAGCCGAGTGTACATTGCAACAGTTTACTAATTGGAAGAATTGATGAAAAAATTCCGCGAATACATTCGAAAGAAGAACCTCGACTGTCATGGTCGACGCCTCTATCAATTAGTCTATCACAGACACTTGAACTACCATTCTGTCACTGAGTGTTTTAAAGAAGGAAAGCCCAATGGTACGTGGGCACCAGTTCACAGATCGTGAATTTCTCCTGTCCAAACCATCAGAAAGTTGGTTGAACACACAATAAAGAATAAAGAAATTGAACTGGAGCATAGTCCAAACATGCGGTAAAAACTACTTGTATTTATCTAATTTTCATTTTTTTATTCCTGCTATTTGGAGTTTACTGCAGTTTAATTTCATTATTTCCTAACAGTTAATCAATTGGTGGATATGCAGAGAACACTGACACGAGCGATCATGTCATCCATCGCCACCTAAGATAGGAATTTTGAAATTGTTGAATTTTAGATAAACAAATGAATTCTTAAAAGTCAGATCTCAAAAATTAGGAGAACTACAGCTATAGCCAGAGCTGAAAAAGCATCAGATCAAACTATTGTTTCATTTTCATCCTATATACTCCTGTTTTACCAGCCATACACATTACTCCACACGATGTTTCTCACTCAAGCTATACACGACATTCCAACACGAACAGGGACGAACTGTTAGAGAGCCATCCATTAGGAACATTATAAAGTATTTTATTCTGGTTTTCTATATGAATTTCTAATTCTAAGCTTTTAAATCTAAGCTTTCTAATGTGTTTATTTTTACTGTGTATTCCTATTCAGATATTGCAAACTTTTATCAAAAAACAGCCCCAGCAACGCCGGGGGAAAAACTTTACCATCTTCCCTTCACCGGAAGCCAGAAACATCTAACCGATTATCTTGCCGTATGCTGGCGCCGCCTATTGTTGGCTTTTCTGCTGTCTGCTTTTACAACTGAATTGAACAAACGTGACCAAATCTAAAAGTAGTTCCAGTGATGAACGACCCACCGTATATTGAGAGAGGTTATCTAAGGAAAAAACCACAGATTTAAGGAGAAAAACAAATTTTTAATGTTTTCTCCTTAATCTGTGAAAAAACTACCTTTAAATTTAACAAACTTTTACCACTCTCGGCGCTTCGCGCCTCACGTCGGCCCTGCGGGCCTCATTCAATGAGGCTCATTGGTCACTGTTTTCCGTTACTCGAACGCCTTCGGCGTTCTGTCTACGAAGTCCCCCTCCGGGGGTAAATAATTGATATATACCCCAACCTATTTGGTTACAGGGGGCAGTTGATTTCCCCTCGGCCGGTTACAGGAGGCTAATGATCCGTATTTTTTAGTGGTCACCGAAATGGCTGCCAGAAACTTACGGGATCTCATTTTATGGTTAAACCTAAATTAACCCAACCTCAGTTAACCTAACCCAACACCAGAACGCTCAAAAAAATGCTGGCTTACCTTTAAGACATGGTTCCTTTCGACAATGGCTAATTATCCAGAAAGCAGAAAAAAGAAAATCTGAAATCCACAAGTAGTTCGAAACGACCGCGACATGCCAATCGTGTGGTTGCTATGGCAACAGCCAACGCACGACGGGAAGAGACAGCCAAAACACGCCCTGCAATGTCGGAATCCACATGCAGGGGGGTGCCAACAGTACTCGGACTAAATATTTTTATTGACCAAGAAATGGCTCCCAGAAAGTTCTGGGAGCTCATTTTATGGACCATCCTAAGTTAACCCAACCTCAGTTAGCCTAACCAACATAAGAAGGAACCCCCCCCAAAAAATCAAGCCCCTGTTTTTCTCAATCCCCTTCAAAACAAGTCGCCCACTTTTAGAATCTTCTCTACAGATGGCGTCACCGTACATCATACAGATAATCGCTCAGACGTGTCTGGCTTCCGGTGAAGGGAAAACCGTAAAATCATGCCTTTATTTTAAATAGTTTAATAATTTTAAGGTTTTAAAAAGTCTACTGATTTTTGGATCACCCGGTATATAAAATAAACATGGAGAACAAATCGAAATTTAAAAAGAAAATTGACAACGCAAAATTTCATATACAAAAAAGTCACATTATAAAGATGCTTGCAAAAGGTTTTGCCAGTTCCTAATTTGCAAATCAATCTTGAATCCTATTTTTCTGAATTTTGAGTTTTTTTATGTGATTTAATTTCTGGTCTAGCCATTGCTTAATCTTCTATTAAAATTATGCAGACTGTTTTTTCTTATGTTTCCGCTCGTATATATAGCGGATATATAAATTTCTAATACGACAATATTGAAAATTTAAGAAGTTTGCAAAAATCTTGGAAAACTTGTTGCAGACCAGGTTTGAGAAATACTAGAAAGAATGTTAACCTTTCGCCTTAACATTTATTTGTATTTCTAAGAATTATTGTGTGTGAAATCAAAGGAATATTAAAAATATCCTAATTTAATAATTTTAGTAATTTTTTGCTTAATTTAAAGTAAAATTATACCTGCGAATTTGGAAGATGTCATGTTTTGTATGTATGTAAATAGAATTTATAAAATTTCTTATATTAGAATGAAGTTAAAATACCTCTTCAAATGTTCTGCAGTTAAAAACTTATTGCATTTCGTGTCTGCGTGATTCTTTTAGAAACAATTTATGTCTCTTGCACATTCACGCTATTGTTGCATTATTAACAATGAAACATTGATTTTAAAAAATTATCAAGTTATTGCAAAACCACTTAAAGGGAAAGCTTGAACGCGGCAACGTCTTACATTGTAAAAGCGTTTCAAGGCGTGTTTCCGAGGCCTACGAGATAAAAATACCTGGAAGCGAAAAAATCATCTGAACAACTGGGTGCTAGCAACAATCCAATCTTCACTGTCTCCATCTTGGATGTTAATAATCAGTGTTTTTCCTTTTGTTGGAATCAATAGAAGTTTATTTGTTACTAGCACCATAGTCATTTAATCACCTGGTCTGTGCACAGAATTATTTTATTCCAATAATTGGATTGCTGTATTTACTGAAAAGTAGAGTTCCTGTAAGTAAAACGAGTAATGACAGGCCGCTATTTTGGGGGTGTATGGCAGCTATATATAATGTTAACCTATCGCAAAAACGGCAAATTTGATTGAATTTTTGTAATTACGGGGAAAAATAATTCTGTTTCTAAAGATTTATAGAAATTCATTACCAAATGAAAATTTATTTATAATTTCATATCGTCCATTTTACAATACAATTTTTATTATTGTTTAGATAGATGTATTTCGTCCTTTCGGACATCATCAGTTATTTTACAGTTGAGATGTTTAAATGTCTTACAATGGTATTCTTATTTAAATTTTGAACAATGTTTCTTCTATTCATTGTTTTTTGGTTATATTGTTGTCATTATTATTAGTATTTGTCTTATATATTGTAGTTTTATTAATATAAAGTACTGTATTATCTTATTTTATGAATATATGTTTAATTACATAGTTCTTGTATTCTTTTGTTTTTGTTTAATAGTTCTTTTATTTTCTCCTCCTTCAGTATTTGGTTGAATAATAAATTACTATCTAATAATTCGGCATTATTTAACATTTCTTGTGGATAAAATTTATTTAGCATAAAAATAATAAAATTTTCGATGATTATTATTTCTCTCTTATTATTAATTTTGTAGACTAGTTTGCATGCGTCCTTCGTAATTCCCGGTTTTATGTTTGCTTAAAAAAATGCGTTCTGCATATTTGGAGTTTTTTAGTGCATTTTTTATATAATATATATGAGTAGCCTAATAGCAAAGACGGACATACGCCACGAATGTGATTTTAAGAAAAACGCATTTTTTTGTTGTAGCATTGTTTTTTATGTTAAATTAATAATGTTTTTTTTAAAATTAAGTTTAAAAAATATGTAATTAAATGAATTACCTTTACCACCTACTTTTTTATTTTTTAAATGTAAAAAGTGAAGTCTAAAATTGCAATGTCCACCTTTGCTTCATAATGTGGACTGTGTCCGTGTTTGCATGCAACTCAAGTTCGTTTTAACATTGCGACTCAATGGCAAGTATCACAAAATTTTATTATTATAATGGAAAATAAAAGATTTTTTTTTTTATTACAAAATATTATTGTAACTTTTTTTTAAATTTGTTGAAACATACTTTTTTTCAAGTTTTTTAAAAAAAATAAACAGTTTTGAAATTAAAATGAAATAAAATTTTTCATTAATAGTTTTCAATGATCAATGGAGATTCCTGTTAGCACCAGTTCATCCTCAATAATGTTGTCATGTAAGCATTCACATTCACCTGTTACTGTATTATCATCAACAACAAAAGTTTCATCTCTTTCCAGCAGCAGATGACACGATGTAGGTGGCCATCTTGTTCACATGACCAAAATCTTGAGTTCCCATTGGTTTATAAGGATGTGTCTGTGTTTGCTTCAAAACGCTATTTTACATGTCCGTTTTTGCTTTACACATCACACTTTAAACCGAATTTTAAGCCATTTCTAGCCACTTTTGCTTCAAAAGGATAGCGCCATTGAATTCAGCGGGAAAAATACCATGGGAAACCACTCCTAACTCAAAAAGTCAAAAAATGACTATGTCCGTCTTTGCTTTTAGGCTACTCATATGTTCTTTGTAAGACATTAAACATCTCAACTGTAAAATACTGATGATGTCCGAAAGGACGAAATATATCTATCTAAACAATAATAAAAATTGTATTGTAAAATGGACGATATGAAATTATAAAAATATACACCATGCAATACAACGTGTGTAAAATAATGAATCAAATGAAAATTGTTAAAAAATATTTTATTTAGGTGTGAGATGGATTTCCTTCGAAAAATTCCAATGAGAAAACAGCTACTTTTTGAACATCAATTAGCTCAGTTGCATAATCAGTAATTCCATACAAATATTTAGCCTGTAATTTTTGAATAAATGCCCCCTCTCTTGAATGAATTTGGCTACAGCTCAAATATAACAATCCATTTTAACGATCGCAGAACGTAACAAATCTGTCAGGTAATGTTACGTCTTGTTGCTGAACACGTAATAGTAGCTGACAGTTTTGTTACGTTGTGCGATCGTTAAAATGCAGTGTTATGTTTGAGCTGTAATTCCTTCAAAAGAGGGGACAAAAAACAACTTTTCAGTAAATACAGCAATCAAATTGTTGGACTAAAACAATGGATTTCAATGCCTGTGCACAGACCAGGGGATTAAAAGACTATGCTAGCACCCAGTTGGTCAGGTGACTTTTTCGCTTCCAGGTCTTGTTAGGTCGTTGGCCTCGGGTCTATACGAGGCCTACGAGATAAAAAGGCCTGGAAGCGGAAATTCACCTGAACATCGGGGATCCAGCAACAATCTAACCTTCATTGTCTCCATCTTAGATATTAACAATCAATGTTTTTCCGTTTGTTGGAAACAATGAAGGTTGGATTGTTGCTAGATCTCCGATGATCAGATGACTTTTTCGCTTCCATGCCTTGTTATCTCGCTGGCCTCAGGCAACACCTCCTAAAGAGAAAGCCTCTGCACGGAAACCGTCATACATTGTTACATCATCATCATAGTATTGCAAATTTAGGGCTTATTATTGGTAGAAACCAATGACGTATATTAAAGATAGACTCCGAATCCTATTGTTGTAACTTGAAGCAAATTGGAAACTCCATGCCCAAAACTGTCATGGCCGAAAGTGAGTGAAGATTATGCAAAACACATGGCTAAACACAAGAGTACCTGATTAATAATTTTTTAACACACTGATCACGGAGTGATAAGTTTATCTTTTTGTTTACTTTATATTTGAAGTATTTTATTATATTTTATAAACAATTTTTCGATCTTGGTTTCAATTTCAATTTCGTTTCGATTGTCTTTCAGTAACGTATTTTCATTTTAGTTACGTATTTTTGATTTATTTTTGAGGAAAATGATTCCTGAACCTTTTTCTTGTCTGTTTGTACAGTCGTACGCAGAACAACTTTGAATAATGGTTTTGAATTAATTATTCCTCGGGCCCAAAACTTTCAAAAACAAAGCAGCCAGACATCTAATTACTCCATAGCTCACTCCTGCACAGAATTATCACGGCTCAATTTGCTTCACTTTTTGCTGCTGTTAACAATAGCAATCGGAGTCTATCTTTAATATACGTCATTGGTAGAAATACGAATAACAATGCACTAATATGATGATGTACCAAAGTGTGACGTTTACGTGCAGAGGCTTTCTCTTTAGGTGTTGCCTCAGGTCTATACAATGCCAGCTAGATAAACAGGCCCTGAAGCGAAAAAGTCACCTGATCATCTTAGTCCAAACAACAATGTAACCTTCATTGTTTTCAACAAATGAAAAAATATTAATTGTTAAATTCCAAGATGGAAACAATGAAGGTTACATTGTAGGAATATCTAATTCAAAATCATTACTCAAAGTTGTACAACTGTACAAACAGACACGAAAAAGGAATAGGAATCATTTTCCATAAGCATAAGTCAAACATACATAACTAAAATGAGAATATAAAACTGAACGACGATGGAAACGAAATTGAAATTGAAACCATGACCGAAAAATTGTTTATAAAATATAATAAAATTCTTCGAATACAAACTAAACGAAAAGATAAACTTATCAGTCCGTGATCGACGTATGAAAGAATTATTAATCAGCTACTCTCATATTTAGTCTTGTGTTTTGTATCATCTTCACTCACTTTCAGTCATAACAGTTCTGGGCATGGAGCTTCCCAATTTGCTTCAAATTACAACAATTGCTTCGGAGTCCCTCTTTAATGTACGGGATTGGTCTATAGATATTCATGGTCATCGAGCTTCGGCCATTTTCTATTGTTTCGAGAAACTAAGGAAAACAGGTCGCTCCAGGTGCCGCGTAGATCCAACAGCTTCTAAAGAGAAAGCCTGTGATACGTTGTTGCATCATCTAGGTAGGGCATTGTTATTCGTATTTCTAACAATAATAAGCCTACGATGATGATTTAACAATGTATGACGGTTTCCGCGCAGAGGCTTTCTCTTTAGGAGGTGTTGATAGATCGTACTATTCCGACCGCAAGCAGCGATAGAGATTTTCATTGAAACTAAATAGGAAAGTAAAGTTTATTTCTGCCGATAGGGTGGCGATGCAGATGTCGTTGGGCAGATTGAACATGCAGCGCCACTTTTCAATAGAGTTCCCGCCCTACCGGAAGTAAGGCTCTAAAATGTAGGTCACAAATTAATATATAGATAGTCAACTCGGCTAGAATCACGTCATTAAATGTCCTGCAGTGCACCAGTGAGGCATACAAGAAGTACAAATGTCAATACCACGGTCTGTAGATATTCGTGGTCATCGAGCTCCAGTGTTAAAATGTAGCTAAAGTTTCTAGCTCCTGATAAGGCGAGAACTCTATTGAAAAGTGGCGCTGCATGTACAGTCCTCCCAACTGCGCCTGCAGTGCCGCCCTATCGGCGGATAGTAACTTTTCTTTCATATTCAGCTTCAATGAAAATCTCTATCGCAGCTTGCAGTCGGCCTTAGTGCGATCTATGCGGCACCTGGCACGATCTGTTTTCCTTTGCTTCTCGAAACAAATGGAAAATGGCGGAACCTCGATGACCATGAATATCTATAGACCGTGGTCAATACCAATTGTGATTGGATGGATTTTCCCTATTGTTTAAAATGCTACAATTGTTAGAGGTGTACAATGTGTGATTCTACCATGAAGAAGAATTTGAAAATTACCCTTAAAGTTACTAGTTTAAAAACCCTAACAAAACGGTTTCAATATGTTTAGGAACTGATAAGTAAGTAAAACGTAGCATAAACCAACCCAAGGGAAGCTTTGTGAAAAACTATAAACATTAGCTATAGTTTGGATTGTTGCTAGACCCCCGATGGTCAGATGACTTTTTCGCTTCTTGGCCTTGTTATCTCACTGGCCTCGCTGCCAACGAGTGACAGGCCAAGGCACTCAAAAATCACATGATCATCGGGGTCCAGGCAACAATCTATCCTTCATTGTTTCCAGCAAACAAAAAATTACTGATTGTTAAAATCCAAGATGAAGACAATGATGGATGAATTGTTGGTTAGACCCCGAGGATCATGTGACGTTTGAGTGCCCTGGCCTGTCTCTCTTTGGCCCGTGTTACATTGTTACTCGGACTTCAATGATCAGGTGACTTTTCCGCGTCTGGGCCCATCTTTCTAGTTGGCTTTGCTGGGTGACAAAGCCATCTAGAAAGACAGGCTGGGACACTAAAAATTCACATGACTAAAGTAGATATAGCCACAATCAAATCTTCATTGTTTCCATGTTGGATTTCAGCAATCAGTGCTTTTTCGATTGTTAGAAACAATGAAGATTGGATTGCTGCTAGATCAAATTAGGTAATGTGACTTTATAGTGCCCCGGCCTGTTTTTTTCGTCGGCTACGCTGGGTGGTTATATAATAAATTCCACTACTCAGAGCCCTCTAGCGTCTAATCTAATGAACCGATGTTGATGCTAATTTTAAATGTAGGCTATTCAGACAATGGGAGAGAGAATTCTGGAAGAAAAAAAATTTGTGCAAATTTTCACTAACAGGATTTGGCCCTGTAGAATGACAAATAGAGATTTTAAACCAGTTTTATTGTTTTAAACAAGAACACAAGGTTTTTATTTGATTACAAGATAGGTTCACTATGTCTGCCCCCTTTGCCAATGACATGTTGGAAACGTAGCACAGCATGATCAATTATTGCATGAAGCGTTTCCCAGGGAATGTCTGAGACATGTCGTCAAATGTTTAGCTCAGACATAGATCATACGCTTTTTTGATAACCCGATTATTCAAATATCCTCAGAACCCAAAGTCGCACGGGTTCAAATCCAGCAAACGTAGAGGCCACACATCTGGAAAATCTCTAGAGAGCACCCGATCATATCTAAAGTTGGCATGAAGCAGTTCCCTCACTTGTCGACCAATATCAGGAGGAGCTCATCTTGCACGAAGACGGTGGTTTCCAGGCATCGTCGTTCTCGAATCACATGTGGTCTAAGAAGTTCACAATACCGTGCACTTATCACAGATTTTACATGATCTCGCTGTGTCACTTCCTCAAATAAAGAGGGACTTAGAATAAAATCAGTCATGTATACAGAATATAATGGCTTTTTATGCACGACATGGGGAAGCGAGGCACCCATATATGGCAGTTGTGCGTGTTCACCTCTCCTTTTTGGGTAAAATGTGCTTCGTCTGACTATAGAATGTTCCACGGCCACAGGTTATCAACAATTTTCCTCGCCAGAAAGCGGTAAGGAAAGTCAGCGCGTTAAAAGGGATCTTCAAGTTTTAGCTGTTGTGCCACATGAGTCCAGTACGGGTATAATGAAGAATGGACCATAAAACCTTTCACACCGTGGCCCATGAGATGGACAGGTCGCGTGCTGTAGCTCCAGCACTTGTTGCAGAATGTTGAGAAGAGGAAGCTCTGTCCACTATGGCAACAGTCGATTCAAACTTCTTTATTAGTTTTCGCAACCCACTATAGGATATGGGCTTTTTTTGCAGCCTTTTTAGATGACGATATCCTCTCAAAGTAGCTGGACAACTGCTATCAATTATTCTGGTAAAACGACTTTTCCTGCATTCCGCGTTTTTTCTTGGTTAAAACTATAATCTTTCTTGAAAGCTTTTCAGTAAACATAATGTAATGAATGGCTCAATACATTCCATTCTGAGTACGTTGACATTCTAATTTGAATAAACTTTTGCTAATAAGACCGATATTGAGAATGAGCATATACTATAATCAAACAAAAAACATTGCTTACTTATTTAAAACAATAAAACCAGTTGAAAAATTAAACTAATTTGTCTTTCTTTTTTATTATATTTCCCCATTCTTGGCATACTTTTTTTATTCTGTTTTTTTTTTGTCTTTCTGACGAATCGGCTTTTAAGAGCTCATGATCGCTCCTGTTTGATTTTCATCATATAGACTCACTCACCAAAAGTCATGGCACAACTGCCTAATAACGTATTGGCCTTGATACCGGCGTCTACCGTAAGAGAGTCTGCCAGTCTCCGCCATTTACAGACACTGCAAGCCATGCTGCCTCCACTGCACTCTTTAACGATGCTACATTTACCAGTTACGTTGATGACGACCTGACAGATCGTTCGATGACGTCCCACAAATGTTCAATGGGATTGCAATCTGGGAAACGTGATCGCCAAATCATTGTCCTGAAGCTGAAATAAACTGCGGATCTCAAAAATAAACCTGCGTTTCATGTTCGCCCAGCCACTGCTGTGTCACAAAAGCCATGTGTGGAAGCGCATTATCTTGCTAGAAGATGCCGGCGATCGCGAGGCAAAAACAGTACATGAAGGGGTGGAGGTAGCCTCCAAGCAGATCGAAATAGGTAGTAGCTCGCATAGTGGATGTCAGAGGCACAATGGACCTATTGCATGCCACGAGAAAACACCCCAGACCAAAGTGAAGCCTCCACCGGCCTGAATGGTCCCCACCTGGCAAGCGGGGTATACTTAGTACATATTTGTCGAAGATAGAAGGGGGATACAGGCACGGACACGACCATCAGCTCGATACAACTGAAACAGTGACTCGTCGGACCAGGCAGCATTTCGCCAGTCTTCAGCCGTCCAATGTCGATGTTGGTTGGCCCAGGCTAGGGGAATTGTCATCACGGATAGAGTTGTGGGACGTCCCTGTATGTACCGTATGGAGATTTGGGCTAATGTCGCTCATTAGTCAGCAGTTACAAGTCGGGTAACCCGGTGAAGACCTCTGGGATCAATGAAGCGTGAGCAGCCTGTCCGCTGTCCGGGATGGGATATAAACCTCTCGTTGGGTGTACTTTCGATATACCCTTGCAACGATTGTGCGGGAATATTGCCGGGTGTTGGCTACATCTGATCTTCAGACACTCATCCATCTGGCACCAACAATCACCCCCTGTTCAAATGCGGATAGCTATCGGTGTGCTGCCATTTCTGGGGCTACTTTTACTTACAATGACTCATTGATGATATGAAGGAGTCCTGTGAATCTTCATTCTGAGAATGGATGCAGCCGGATCTGTCTCATTATGGAAAGGAAACCTGATTAGAGGAGTATGCTCTGACTTTTGGTTGATTCCTATTGGGTTGATTCCTAAATCTTATATTGTTTTTGTCCTATGTGAGTGCTTATACTAAATAATAATAATAAAATCTCCATTTGTCATTTCACAGGGCCACATTTTCACCTCGTGATGAAAATTTGCTGTAATTTTTTTCTTTCCGGATTTCTCTCCCCTATGGTCTGATTAACCTACTTTTAAATTTGCATCACAATCGGTTCATCATCATCGGTTCATCATCGGCTCCAGAGGGCTCTGAATATGCGAACCTATATTATAATCACCTTGCATTTCATAAATGGCGTGATTATTCAACTTAAAATTATATGAGGTCTATTCTCAGCCACTGGGTATCAATCCGAACGCTGATTGGCTAATCAACCAAAATGTTTGTACGTTGTAAGCAGGGACAAAAATTAGTAAGAATTAACCTTATTTCCTGTTGTAAGTATAGAAATTCATCATGCGCTTCCGAGAGAGCAAAAGCTGCTTCTGCTATCATCATTACCGTCATCAGCCAACTAATGAAAATTATCAGTTCCGATGAGACTGTGGAGGAAGATTTTATCGAAATAATACATTTGCTGCATTTGAACATGCCTAATTATGGGCGTCTGTCTCCGTAGAAACGAGCAAAAATCATGAATTATATCGAGTTGACGATAAGTAAATGCACACTGGACGATTTTACAAGTCACTTCAGATTAAAAAAAACGGTGAAGTTAGATATCTATTAATGGCAATACATTTTATTAATATTTTAGTGGAAAAATTATATTTCTCGTTCACAAACCTTTTTCTTGTCGGTGGGGGAAGCCTGCATACACCCTCCCTTTCATCTGTTCTTGAGAACTGCTAAAGTGTGTATCCTTAAGGAGGGTTATCTTAATTCATTAAATGTTTCAAACTGGGGACATCTGATTCTCAGGTGAATCATTTCAATCGGCTCAATTTTAATTCCCCCCGCCCTTTTTTTTTAATACGGTATTCCTAAAATGCTGACTCCCCCTCCCCCCGTGGTACAAAGTAAACTCCTTAGTATTCTTATTATTTTAAAAAAAGTAAACTTCTTTTCATGACGAAGAAACTTAATGGACATCAACTTGTTTCCAAACAGTCTTCCGAATTATTGCACCCGTTAAACACGAAATTGCCCACCTGAAATGCATGCGCCCCACTGCCTTATAAGTTATCATTTGTTTTGGAACTGTTTGACAATTATAAACTATCAACTATTACCGGCTTTGTACTTTTTATCTCCAAAAATCATCAGTCACAACCTCAACAAAATAAAATAAAAAAATTCGAAAACCTATACATACCCAAACGCATGTAACTTAAATAAGTTCACCATTTTACTACAATGAGAGATAAGGTAAATGTCTTTCAATCAATAGGATAATAATTGACGGTTTATTTTCCAGCTGTACATTATATAATCAAGCCTTATAAAAGCCAGATAACTTATAATATCCTGAGGCCAGGATGAAACAACTCGTCGTTCTTATTCTGTTATATCCTTTTAATTGTGTTTTTAGTTTTATTCTGTTTCATATAATATTCACCTGATGAATAAAACGCAATTATAATACAATTAGGTTTACTAATACATATAAATTTCTTATAGAAATCTACAGTTTTTTTTATCTTGATAAAATTCTGCATACTTGATCTTCAAAGAATAGGAAAGGTCACTCTCTGCCTCAGATTTCAAAAAATAATAATTATTGATAAAAATCAATATTTATGGCTATGGCAAGGCATTATGGCTATGGCTATAAATGAGGAATATCTCATTAGCAACAATGCAAGGCAATGTTTGTGCAACATAGATAAGTTTCAATTTGTATCAATGCATAGAATTCCTGTTATTCAAGCTTCACTTAAAATTGAGAGACCTTGATTGTTCACACTTTTCTGAAAATCTTTAAAAATGATCACTAACTAGAGATAATGGAGAGTTTGCTGACAATTGAGAAAGAGTGGAAAGTTGACAGATGAAGCACTCCTTTAGCTACGTAGAAATTTTTAAATTAGCAGTGGCATCTTTGGAGAGATTCAGTCTTTGTGAGCCTATGAAAAAAGTTTTCGATTTCTCATTAAAAACCTAGCTAAGTTGGTAGCACATCGGGTCCAAACATTATATAAAAATATATTTTTTCTATTTTCTGTGGACAAGTGTATATTTTGGAAACTGAGATCCTGATAGCAGGAAGATTGAATGTTCGTTTCCAAGAATCTTCTATATATATAAATAAGGATTCCCCTTTATTTATGGGTTTGTGGGTTTGTTTTTTTGTTTTTTACAAACCTACAGTTTTTTTCCGTTCTTTATAAAATTTAACATATATGACCTTCAGAGCATGAGGAAAATCACTGTCTACCTCAGATTTCGAAAAATAATAATTATTGATAAAATATCGATATTCTTGGTTATGGTAGGGCATATTGTTATATTGAAATATCTCATGACCAACAATGCAAGACAGTTCTTTCAATAATGGTATCAACACGCAATTCACAAACACTATGCAAGGATCAAGAATATATGTCTCATGACCAACAATGCCAAGCAAATTTAGTGCAATATAGTATTCAATGCATGGTGAACTTATTTAATAGTACTTAACAATTTCTTGAAAAAATTTGAAAATGATGAGAAAGTGGAGATAATGAGTTAGCAGACAATTGAGAAAGGGTGACAGACGATAAAGGAAGCACTCCTTTAGCACCGTGCTGTATTGAGCAAATAGTAAGCAAGTAAATAGAAGAATCGGCGCCTGCTGGACTACACAAGTGATGAATGGTCAATTTTTGCTTTAAGACATCAAAAGAAGAAATGAAATTGCAACAACATCCAGTGTACATCTACAGTAAGATTATGTGAGTAAAAAATAATTTAGACTAGAAGGCATCCCTGGTATAGTCCATCCAATGTGAGACATTTTCAGTAAATGAAGTCGGGTAAATCACCAAGAATACATTTTTTCAGTGAAGAGGAAAATTACTGTCTTTTAGATTTTTCTTAGAATGGATAGTGTCTTCGCTCTATATTTTAGAGATTGAGTTAATATTTAACCAATTTGAAGGTTTAATTTAGCTTTTTAAGGTGTTTCAGTTTTTTTACAAGCTTAATTATCCCGGGCAACGCCAGATCCTCTGTTAGTCTTCTATATACATATAGATGGATGTTTGTTTGTGGGTTTGTGTTTTAGTTTGTGGGTTTGTATATTTTTTATACAAATCTACAGTTTTAATCCGATTTTGATGAAATTTTGCATACTTAAATTTAAAAGAATGAGAAAAGTCACTGTCTACATCAAATTTCGTTAAAATAATAAATGTCGAAAAAAAACGATATTCATAGTTATTGCAAGGCATATTATTGAGAAATATCTCATGACCAACAATACAAGACAAAGTTTGTACAACAACAGGTGACAACAATGGTATCAGCACGAAATATACAAAAACACTCCATGGACCAACAATACATATCTCATGACCAACAATGCAAAGCAAAGTTTGTGCAGCAATAAGCCAATCGTGTTCGCATCAACAACAATATCAATACTCAATTCACCAATAACAATGAGCACAGAATGATGATGTAATGTTAAAGCAATCTTTTCAAGAATTATAACAATGAGCAAAAAATGATAATGAATTATGGATAAGTTTCAATTTGTAACAATGCATAGAATTCCTGTTATGCATAAAATGCATGAAATGCATGTTATTCAGGCTTTTCTTAGAAAAGGGAATTCTTACTACTTAAAAAGTTGATCAAAATCTTTAAAAATGATCAGTAACTGGAGATAATGGAGAGTTAGCAGACAATTGAGAAAGAGTGGAAAGACGACAGAGGAAGCACTCCTTTAGCTCAGGGATATATTGAGCAAATGGGAAGCAAGAAAATAGGAGTCTTGGCGACTGCTAGACTGCACAAAATGATGAATGGCCAAGTTTTGCCTCAACACATCGAGAGAAGAGAGGAAATTGCAACAACATCATGTGTATATCTGAGGTGAGATTACGTGAGTAAGAAATTATATAGACTAGCAGAAGCATCCTTGGAGTGGTCCAGCCATTTTGAGCCTTAAAAAATTTATTTCGGATTTTCATTTAGAATTTTTACTGTATTAATACTAAGTATTTTCATGTGTTTATATTTAAGATATTGCATAATTTATTTAAATTTTTGAGATTGTTCTGTTTGCCTACAAGTGTACATTGGCTAGTCTCCTATATGTATAAAGAAGGATGTTTGTTTGTTTGTTTGTGGGTTTGTTTGTGGGTTTGTTTGTGGGTTTGTTTGTGGGTTTGTTTGTTTCTGATGCAAATTTACAGTTTTATTGGGATTTTGGAGAAATTTTGCATACTTGACGTTTAAACCTTGACGTTGCACACTTTGTACCTCAGATTTCAGAAAAATAATAACTATCGATACAATATCGATATTCATGATTATGGAAGAGCAGATAAATTAGAAATATCTCATGACCAACAGTATCAACACGCAATTCACCAATGACAATGAGCACAAAATTATGATCCATTGATAAAGCAATCGTTTTCAATAAATAAAATAATGAACATAAGACGGTGATTCAATATGATAAGTTTCAATTTGTAACAATGCAAATAAAAGTTAGTGAAAAAATACGTATCAACAATAGTGTCAACACGCAATGTACCAACACTATGCAAGGATCAACAATATATGTCTCATGACCAAGAATGCAAGACAAAGTTTTTGCAATATAGACGTCAATGCATAGAATTCCTATTATGCAGGCTTTTCTTAGAAAAGAGAATACTTAGTACTTAAGAATTTCTTGAAAATATTTGAAAATGATGAGAAAGTGGAGATAATGAGTTAGCAGACTATTGTAAAAGAGTAAATAATGATAGAAGATGCACTCCTTTAGCTCCGTGCTGTATTGACCAAATGGTAAGCAAGAGGTCCATTATTAATTTAGCTTTTTGAGGTTGTTCTGTTTTCCTGCGAACGTAATTATCTCGGGCAACACGAGGTCCTCTGCTAGTTATATATATAGACTAGTAACATTCCCGGTGATATATATAGACTAGTTTAATTACATTTGTATGTAAACAAAAGGATCTCAAAAAATTAAATCATAACTGCCAATTGGTTAAATAATAACCCAATCAATACAACACAGAGCAAAGGTACTATCCATTCTATGACAAATACGAAAAACAGGAAGTTCAGGTGATATACCGGAGCAACTAAACTCTTCTTGACTTGCCTCACAGATGCGGAGCATCAGTAGGTACTTTAGACTCAAGTTTTTTTTTGACCTTGAACTAAAAGCTCTTATACCCGGTTGTTCTATTCGAAATAGCCGTTGCTCCGAAGATTCAAACGCCCGTATAGCTTTTTCTGTTTTAGTTGCAGAGCTTTTCTGACCAATACTCATTCTTTCTCTTTCCTTTCCAGACACATAACTTTTTGCCAGTCGTCTGGAAATTTGATAGAGAGCTCAAAGGAGGCACGCATGATGGCTATGCTGAATGAATAGATGCTGCCTTTTTAATGTTCTGTCACTGCATCATCACTTTATGCTCATTAGCAAATGTCTTGGAAAAGAATGTTCAGTCATCCCATTATCAGCATTTCCATTTCAAAAGTATACACATTCCCACAGAATATAGTAGAACAATAGTTTTAGGCAATTTATCTATATTCCCCAATTCAATGTTAGTCATGAGATACATATTGTTGACTCCTGCCTTGTGTTGGTACACTGTGTGTTGGCACCATTGTTGATAGTTATGTAGCACAAACTTTTCCAGGCATTGTTGATCATGAGATATATATTGTAGGTCCGTGCAGAATGTTTGTGAATTGCATGTAATACCATTGTTGATACCTATTTTTGCCCGATCTTTGTCTTGCATAGTTGGTCATGGGATATTTCTCATTAATATGCCCTGCTATAACGAAGAATAGAAATTTTTTCTCGATAATTATGTTTCCGAAAAATGAGGTAGACGGTGAACTTCCTCGTAGTTTGAAAGTCAAGTATGCACATTTTCATCAAGATCAGAATAAAACCGTAGATTTGTATTTAATACATATAAACAAACCCGCAGACCCACAAACTGATAAAGAACTTTTTTTATATATATATACAAGCAAAGGTACCCGGCGTTGCCCGGGATTATTACATTTCTAGGTAAACAGAACAATTTCTAAAAATTTAATTACTTTAAGAAATACAGAGAGATAAGGGAAAAGAAGGAATGTCAGAAGGGCAAGAAGAACAGGAAGACATAATATCACTGAAAGAAGTAAAAAAAGCTATAAAATCTCTAAAAAACAACAAATCACCAGGACCAGGAGGAATACCACCAGAACTCGTGAAACATGGAACGGAAAAGCTATTCAGAATGATACATCAAATGTTCCAGAAAGGAATGAAAGGTGAAGATCTACCAAAAGAATGGAAGAAGTCATACCTCGCGTCAGTATTTAAAAGAGGTGATAAGCGGAAATGTGAGAATTATAGAGGAATCAGTATCATAGCTTTAATGGGAAGACTGTACGGGAAAATACTTAAGAACAAACTAGAAAAAAGTATACTAAACAAAATAGGAGAAGAACAAGCAGGATTTGTAGCGGGGAAATCATGTGTGGACCATATCTATACAATACAACAACTATTAGAAAAGAAAATGGCAAAAAATAAAACGATTTATCTGACCTTTGTTGACCTGAAAAAAGCTTTTGATACTGTTCCTAGAAAAAGGTTATGGATAGCAATGGAAGAAATAGGAATCCCTGTGTATTTAATAATGGCAGTAAAAAAATTATATAAAGAAAATAGAACTTGCATAAAAATAGGACAAAGAATTATAAGCAAATTTGAAACATCAAAGGGGTTGTTACAAGGGTGCTCAACATAACCAACATTGTTCAAAATTTATTTAGAACATACCCTGAAAGAATGGAAACGCAAGTGTGAAAGAATGGCAGTACCAATCAGAAACGAACACTTATACACCCTAAGCTACGCAGATGATCAAGTAGTTATTGCATAGGATGAGGAAGATTTGAGTTTTATGTTGAGGAAATTAAACGAAAAATATAACAAAGCAGGATTAGAAATAAATTTTAAAAAGACATTATATTTAGTAACAACACAAGAAGAGATAGAGAATCTACAAATAGAGGAGGATATAGAAATAAAAGCTACGGGAAAGTTTAAATACCTAGGATTCACAATAACAAGAAATGCAACAACAGAAAAGGAAATTAAAACCAGATTGGGACAAACGAGAGCTTGCATCCGACAACTACATCCAATAATTTGGGATGGCAAACTCACAAAAAAAAAACGAAAACTAGAATATACAGGGTGTAAATTTTAAGTTGACAAAGCAGAATAACTCGAAAAATAAGCTTCACACGAAAAAATGCGTATAATCCAAAGTTGATTATTTTCGAGGGGGCATCTGCTGGTGCTAAAATTAGCCCACCCCCCCCGGCCCCTGGGGGTGGGGCGGGGGGCAACTTTAAAATTTCAAATGGGAACCCCTATTTTTTATTGCAGATTCAGGTCCTACATAAAAAACTACGTACATTTTGTCTGAAACATTTTTTTTTATTTTTGGTAGATGGCGCTGTAATTCAAGAAAATCCATTTTCTCATTTTTGCGTGGAAATGGTTACGGAGAAATAAAAAATACTTATTTACTTCGTAAATTTTGCCGCAAAGTTATTATTTTATTATTTTTTGCCGCGGATTAGGATAATTTTGTTTTGTTTCGTGGTCATGAGGCCACACAACTTTATAATTATCAAACAAATCAACTGATTAGCTAACTAACTAACCGAACATCCTACGTACTAACGAGTGAACTCATTAACTAACAGAGTAAAAAAGTAAAAGACTGTGTAAAGATGAAGTTATTCCCGTTTAAGATTTGGTGGTCCTTAAAAGGACCGATTGTTTTCGTTTTATTTTTTCTTATTTGCAAATACTTGCAAGTAAATGAATTTCGGGGTGCTTGTATTTCCAGTGAGTCCCCTCGCCTCTCACTTTCGGCCTGCTTGTTGTCCTTAAATCCCTTGCATCTCGCCGTTTTATGAAATTAAATGTTCAAATTGATGACCTCCAACTTCGATGCATTTATTGACTCGTTTTGTAAATTCCTGAACACATCTTGATAACATGTCTGGTGTAATTGCAGCGCAAGCATCTCTTATTCTTTGAATCATGTTTTCGCGAGTGGTTGGCGTTTCCTTATAAACGATATCTTTGAGGTAACCCCATAAGAAAAAATCTGGCGATGTAAGGTCAGGCGATCTGGCTGGCCAATTCACAGGACCTTCCCTGCCGATCCAGCGACCATGGTAAAGTCGATGTAGTACTTCGCGCGCTACTAATGAATAATGCGCTGGACAACCATCATGTTGAAACCACATGTGTTGTCGAAGTTCAATACTCAGGTCTTCAAGTAGATCTGGTAGTTCATTTTCAAGTAGGTTACGATATTTGTTGCCATTCAAATTACCGTCTATAAAATATGGACCGATAAGTTTATCGCCAATTATCCCACACCAAACATTAATTGACCAAGGTCGCTGATGGTTGACTTCTCGAATCCAGTGTGGGTTCTGTTCACTCCAGTAATGCATGTTATGTCGATTAACTTCCCCGTGGTTTGTGAATGTTGACTCATCGGAGAAAAGAACTCGTGCAAAAAAATGTTGGTTTGTTTGCATCTGCTGAAGTGCCCAGTGACAAAACGTTAGACGGTTTTGGTGGTCATTGCCATGTAGTTCCTGATGCATAGATACATGATATGGATGAAATTTGTGGAGCTTCAGCATTTTCCAAACACTCATATGTGAAATTCCTGATTGCCTTGATATTTCTCTTGTGCTCGCATGTGGATTATGAGCCACAGCAGCTAGGACTGACACTTGATTGTTTTCTCCACAAACAGTAGCTGCACGGGTTCTTTTTTTCTGGTTCACACTACCTTCCGCAGTAAATTGTTTAATAACTCGAACAAAAGAAGACCGTGATCGCGTTTGGCCAGGAAAACGCTGAGCATAAAGCGCGACTGCATTATCAAAATTTCTCCCACTTTCTCCATAAATGTACACCATCTCAATTTTTTCTTCCACAGAAAGATAATTCATAATGTAAATTCAAAAGCAATACGGCGTTGTACACTCACAAAAACAGTTGAAAAATTACAATCTTTTCTTCTAAAGATCAGAATTTAAAATGTAAACATTCTGAAAAAAATGCCAATGTTTACGTTATTTGTTTGTTGACGAAATGTCTTCAAATTACATTGTAGTTAAAACAATGTAGGAATCGAAATGAATAATAAATTAGTTATTTCCACGCAAAAATGAGAAAATGGATTTTCTTGAATTACAGCGCCATCTACCAAAAATAAAAAAAAATGTTTCAGACAAAATGTACGTAGTTTTTTATGTAGGACCTGAATCTGCAATAAAAAATAGGGGTTCCCATTTGAAATTTTAAAGTTGCCCCCCGCCCCACCCCCAGGGGCCGGGGGGGGGTGGGCTAATTTTAGCACCAGCAGATGCCCCCTCGAAAATAATCAACTTTGGATTCTACGCATTTTTTCGTGTGAAGCTTATTTTTCGAGTTATTCTGCTTTGTCAACTTAAAATTTACACCCTGTATAACACAATTGTACAGAATATAATGACGTATGGAGCAGAAGACTGGGTGATAAACAAAGGTATCGAGAAGAAAATTAGAGCAACAGAGATGGAGTATTGGAGACGATGCTGCGGTGTAACGAGGATGGACAGAATACGGAATGAGGAAATAAAAAAAAGAATGAGAGTCGAGACAGATGTAATTGAATATATTGAAAATAAAAGACTATTATGGTACGGACATATAAGAAGAACGAATGAGAACAGATGGATTAATAGAATAACAGACTGGAACCCTGTGGGAAGGAGAAAAAGGGGAAGACCACGGTGAACATGGAGGAATGAAGTAGAAGGAGCAATGAAAAAGAGAGGACTGGAGGAGAATGACTGGCACCAAAAAGAGGAATGGAGAAACAGGCTGAAGGAAGGAAGACAGCGACAGCCGTAGAAACCTTAAATATATATATATATATATATATAAATTACTTTTGCAATATGATAAACACATGAACCCACTTAGAAATTATACATAAAAATTCTTAATGAAATTTCGAAAAAAATTTTTTAAAGGCTCACAATGGCTAGACGTCTCAGAGGATGCCCATGCTGGTCTAAACATATTCTTACTCACCTAATCTTAGTTCTGATGTACACTCGATATTCTTGCAATTCCCTTTCTTCTCTAGATGTCTTGAAAAAAAAATTGGCCAATCCTCTAGTGTAGTCTAGTGGTCGCCTGTTCTTCAATTTATTTGCTTTCCATTTGCTCAATAAGCATGGATCTAAAGGAGTGCTTCCTCTGTCATCTTTTCACTCTTTCTCAATAGTGTGCTAATTCTCCATTATTTCCAATTACTGATCATTTTTAAAGATTTTCAAGAAATTGTTAGGTACTAAGAACTCTCTTTTCAAAGAAAAGCCTGAATACTAGGAATTCTATGAATTGTTACCAATTGAAACTTGACCATATTGCATAATCATTTTATGTTCATTGTTATATATCTTGGAAAGAATGCTTTAACATTGTATCACTATTTTCTGCTCATTTATTGGTGAATTGCGCATTGATACCATTGTTGCTGTAAACACGATGGGCCTATTGTGGCACAAACTTTTACTTGCATTGTTGGTCATGAGATATATCTTGCTGGTCCATGCAGTGTGTTTGTAAATTGTATGCTGATACGTTTGTTGATACCTATTTTTGTACAAAATTTGCTTTGCATTGTTGGTCATGAGATATTACTCAATAATCTGCTTTGCCAAAACCATAAATATTGATTTTTATTTATATTTATTGAGTTTCCGAAATCTGAGGTAGACAGCGACTTTCCTCATGCTTGGAAGGTCAAGTATGCAAAATTTAATTAAGTATGCAAAAATTGGGTCAAAACTTTCATTAATTCTTCGTGCATTTCCCTTTGTTCAAGCTACTCCGAAATTGACAAACTCTTTCATTTCCGGTGAAAATTCTCTCTAGGATAAAAATTTTTTAAAATTCGAGTTCTTAAGGTCGGAAAAAATTATACATTTGTATAAAAACAAACGAACCCACAAACCCACCCACAAACCCACCCACAAACAAACATCCTTCTTTATATATCTAGATAGTAAAGAAGTTCCGTATACAAATTTTCAGTTTTATTCCGATCTTGTTGATAAAGGGCACATTTGACCTTCAATGCAAGAGGGAGAGCACTGTCCACATTTGATTTCAAAAAAAAATCTTGTATATAAAATTCATGTTTCATTTATTGACACATTAACTGGTGTTGCACTACATAACTTACCAAATTAACCTCTTCTAGAGAGGGTGGTAACGAATTGTAGACTGTGCTTTCCATGAAGCGCTATATGTCCACCATGACCTACCCATAACTTTCCCAGGCTCATTGGAAATACTATGAAAAATTTCATCAACAGTGGTCCAGCCTATTTTGAAATGCATATGGAACGGATAGGTCAATGTGTGTTTCTTTTTTACAAAAGTCTTTAGTTTAATTCCAATCTTAATGAAAGTTGCAAATTTGATTTTCAAAGCAAGAAGAAGGTCACTGTGTACATGAGATTCGAAAAAATAATATTTATCGATAATAATTCATGGATTTAAATTCAAATTATTGACAAAAAATTTATATCTCCTGACGAACAATGCAAGGTAAAGTTTGTGCAACAATAGATTGCTCTGTTTGTTTCAACATAAGTGATAGTAACACAGAATTCTATAAATGAATTATGTTCAGGGTGCACTAGTAAATGTTCTAAAAACTCTTGAACCACTTATCTGACTGAGCTCGTATACGCACCAAATGTTCGTTACGTTCAGAGTAAGGTTTATATGTCTTCAAAAGCAGAAGGTCGGGGTAAATATATTCTGGTTTATGTTTGTTTGTTTCCTCAAGAGATGGAGCATGGGATACGACAATAAAATTTCATCAAACAAAGAGACTGAGCAATGCCGGGCATATCACCTAGTAGTTATGTATGTAAGACATGTACATTATGTAATGTGCCGGAAGGAAACTATTTCAGACACGTCCAGCCAAACTTGACGGGTAAGATAAAACGAAGTCGTGAAAAAAAAATCAAGTTGTGAATCAAATTTTATAAGATTTTCATAGTAAGGTTGAAGACATTGAAATTAACCACTAGTTTCAAATATTGCCTATTTTTCTCTACCCAATTTCCCGTTGATTTATTTTTATTTTATTTTATTCTTTTTTCTTTTTCTTTTTCTTTTTTTTATTCTAATAATTATTAACATTAAAGAAAAAGGTTCCAAGACTGAAATCCAAATGAACAATTTTTCCTTTATTGCTAAAACGTGAACCAATGAGAAAAAAAAGGTTACAAGAATACAGGCGGAAATAAAGCTGGCTTGAATTTAATGACGACCACAGTAAACTATGTCGATTGGATAATCAAAACCAGGTGTATGACACAATTAGAAAAGGCGAAAACTGGAAATGACCTGATGACGTCTGGTTGTTACTTACACCAATGATAGTCTGAGAAAGTCGTCAAAAAGTTCCTACGTCTGAAGAGTTTGAATAGAAGGCTGAAAAGAATAAAGCATTCATTTGGAAATAAAAAAATTAAAAAAAAGGAAAATGTTTGATACCCAAAAAAAACTACAAGGTTAGAGAACGTTCGGCCGAGAAGAGCAAGAACCGTTGACGATTTATGACGAAAAAATCGGTTGATCGGAGTCGAGTCCTTATTTAACTTCGTTACTTTTGTCCAGTAGAAACTAGTTCAACCACATTGATAAAGCCTTTAGAGAGTAGGTAGTGCAGAGCCGGGTAGAAAGTTATTCGAACGAGCTCCAAAAAGAAGCTACTACAAGACGGGAAAAAATTAAATTGACAGGGAAAAAAAATAAAAAAAAATCCTTTAAACAAATCGAGAATAATAAAAAAAATCAAGTAAATCAACGACATCTCACCACAACACGGAACAATTAAGACGAAGGACGAGACAGAAAAAGGGGCAGGGAAAACGAAATGGGAATACTTACACATCACCACGAGAAAAGAGTCGACAACTTAACAAAGACAACAAAGAAGGTGGGAACGACGAGGTGAGCGACGCTAGAAAGAAAATAAAAAAAAACAAGACATTTGATTATCTTAAAATTGACATCGAGTTAAAAAAATAATTAATGGTGGCAAAAAAAATAAAAAGGAATTGAGAGGAAGCTTCTACCGACAGTAAGAGGAAAATAATTGTAAGGACAAACTTGACTCTTAGTCCATCGCCGACTAGAGGACCGTCTCTTTACACTGAGCACAATCGTCCGGAAAAATTGATGAATCAATTAGTTGAGCCGAACAACGACAAACGAAACGCTAAGCGCGGGAGCTGGTCGAAAGAATGCAGTGATGATCACATCCAGGCTTGGAGTCAGGGTATACTGCAAAGTCGATGAACTTCCGTTAATACATCTAAACTGAGAAGGCGAAGGGAGCACCATTTGAAGAAGATATCCCCTTCATCAACAATCATGCAATCAAGATAGACATTCATAGACCTAGGGCTGGCAGGGCATTATCAAATTGAAGTGAGTTGCAGAAGTCCAAAAAAATCATTACTCAGAACAAAATCAACATAGGCAAACGCCGCAGAAGACGGAGTCTGATCTAGCATTGTACTCAAACATCGGCAGATGGTAGGAGATCCGGAGTTGAAGAAGCTGCTACGATGGTCGAGCTGATTCTACCCGACCTAGCATTATAAATTTTTTTTAAGAAAACTTTAAAGCACGAACAATCGAAAGGCAAGGGCATGCCAACAGCCAAAACGACGCGCTGGGAGAACCGAAGGCGCGAACGCTCTAAAAGAAAAAATTTTATCAAGAAATAACATTATAACAATATGGACGGATATTAATAAGTTAAGTAACAGTCAGATAACGAAAAAAATCTTTCAAATACAAAAACATTGTAACTAATTACTAAAACAATGTGATTTGGACAAAAAGATAAATTTCAAAATTCCTCAAAAAAAAAGAATTATTTAAAATTTATCTATTACCTTATACTAAAAGTCTAAGTAAACTGGAATTGGTTATTTAAGTTTTATAAAGGTTATACTAATTTTCTTTATTTTTTTTATAAAAAATTTGAATCAACCGAGTTACTTGTCGGCAACTCGTTATTCTATAATAAGTCTGTCGAAGAGCACCTACGGGAATTTTTCCAGTTAACTATAAAGTTCCGACTACATGGAACTAAATTCATTTTTAGGTTTCTTACATGGGAAATCCCTCTATTTCTCCATCAAACAATATAGAACTAAGTAACCTGGCCAGATTGTGTCAGGGCTAAAGAAAGACCCGAAAAAAAAACAGACAAACAAAGATTAAAGTGTAAAACCATGTTAACTATATTTTCTATTTTAAAACCATCGTTACGAAGAACGTCATGTGTACCCTTTTAATTATTTTTTTTTACGAGGAGGGGGCCACCATAACCTCCTCGGAGGCTTAGAGATTTACCATCGTAGGAGGCTCACAGACGACAGAACGAACAAAAACGAGCTGCGACGAGAAATTATTAAGAAAAAAAAATAGGCTCTATTAAAATGCTGATAGATCTAACGCGTCGGATTAAAAGAATACTTATCGAGGCGATCTTTAACCTCAAATGCACGTAGAAAATTAAATCTGATTCTAACCTGAAGCTAGGGAAGTGAAAGAGTAAGAGGTCCCTGAAACACTATCCTCATTGGCAAAAAGGAAAATAAAATTTTTCCAATATAATGGGACTGAAATGGCACGTTATAATTAAGATATATAAATCAATGTTACTACTGATCATTTTGTAAACTTCATTAACTAAAATATTTTCAGGACACACGACTTACCTGCATAAATCGAAGACCACTCTCTTATAAAATATAATATTCTTTGGGCTTCTAATTCCCTGATCATAATTAAAACTTTTGCGTAATGGTCGTCAGCATACAGCTGTAAGGGTCTTCCTCCTTTTAGAATCAGTGAGATAGCATCGGAAATTTTAAAAGTACATATAATTCCTGTCGTTTGTGCTTTTCTTAGAATTGATAGTTATTAGAATTTAACATTTTCTTGAAAAGCTTTAAAAATGAGCAGGGAATGAAAATAATGGAGAGTTAGCAGATCATTGAGAAAATGTGGAAAGACAGCAGAGAAAGCAGCCCCATTCATTCTGTGCTGTATCGATTTTTCCAGCACTCTGCTTCAGCTTTATAAATGGTGAGTGACCCTTGGCCATCGATGCAAAAAAGAAACTGCGACTGCCAGAACATACCAAGTAATGGATGCACCAGTTTTCTTTCAAGACCTCTAGAGGAGAGTGGAATTGCAACACTTTACCAATTAGAAAAATTGATGGAAAAATTCCGCGACCTGGATTCTAACCAAGAACCCCGACTATTATGGTCGACGCTTCTATCAATTGGGCTATCATAGACACTTGAACAGCCATGTTGTCACTAAGTGTCTTAAAAAAACCAAGTTGTCAAGAAGGAAAGCCCAATGGGATGGGGGCACCTGGTTAACAGATCGTGAATTTCTCTTATCCAAACCATCAGAAAGTTTGATGAACACGAACACACAATAAGAAATAAAAAAAATTAAACTGGAGCAAACACCAAACATCAGGTAGAGACTACTTGGTTGTTTTAAAGACACTTAGTGATAGCATGATTGTTCAGGTGTCTGCGATAGTTTAATTCATAGTTTCTTAATTCAAGAGGTTATGACACTCATTACTGTTCCAATGCTATCGGCACGAACCAGAAGATATACCGGAAGTAGATGGCAAACGAGTAATTTCTGCTCGATTTATTAAATTTTTATGAATCATTTTGAATCATTTATTTAAGAGAAAAATCTTAAAATGTATAACTAGCTGTGCCTTAAAATAAACATCGATTACTTATGCTTTATATGTTGAACTTCATTAAATATCTGATTATTTACAGCATACTTCAATGGTTCGCCATCTAACGGACAAAATAATAGCGAGATCGCGTAAAAAACGGTAAGGTCATAAGTTATGACTGATAACCTTTTTAATTAAGAAATCATGGCCGAATTAGTAGAGGTGTCGACCATGACAGTCGACGTCCCTAGTTCGAATCCAAGTCGCAGAATTTTTCCATCCATTTTTCTGTTAAAATCATTACCTAATGCTTGTAGTGTGCTCATGTTTATTTTCTTTATTTCCTAACAGATTAGCAATTGTTGGAATTGCAGTGCACACAGACACAAATGATCATGTACATCCATCGCCATCCAAAAAGAGAATTTTGGAGTTGTTGAATTTTTAGATAAACAAATGAATTTTTAAAGGTCAGGTCACTCAAATTTACAGCAATAATCAGGTTGAAAAACCGTCCGATAAAACTATTGTTTCATATTCATTCTATATCTTCCCACTTCTGTAGCCATGCACATTGTTTCTCCGGCAAAATTGTCAACTCGGTCAGCTATACACAATATTCCAACACGAACTGGGGAGAACTGTTAAAGGGCCATCCATTAAGAACATTAACAGTAATTTTTTTCTGTTTTTCTCTATAAATTTTTACTCTTTTCATAGGTTGATTTTTACTACATATTCCTATTCAATATTGCAAACTTTCATCAGAAAAGAGTACGACCAACGCAGGATATATCAGCTAGTGCGAAGAAAAAATTAGACATTAGTCCTTGGAAAGACGATTTGAAAATTAAAGAAGAATACATAAAAGCAGTCAAAGGAAAATTAGGTATCCTATTAGATCCAAAAAAGATCGAAGAAAATCTTAGAAAAAAAGATCAGTAGCTAAAATATGTTTGAACAGTTTATGGGGCAAATATGGTCAAAGACAAAACATGAATAAAACTGAATATATAACAGATCTACGATGATTTTATGAAGTACTATTAAATGACAGATTATATAACGCAAATAAAATTTTAATAATGGTATAATTTTATGGATTATTACGTAGAAAATAATACGAGTATAAAGATTTTTGTGGCAGCATTTACTACATCGAATTTAAAATAAAGATTGTATGATAAGTTGTATAAGCTAGATAAAAATGTAATAATGTTTGACTCGGACAGCACAGTGTATATAAATGATGTTACAAACAGATAATGGTACAAGCACTATTAAAACAGGTTGCATGTTAGACATTGGACTGATGAATTAAACGTAATTGGATCATAGATTTTGCATTAACGGGTCTTAAAACTATTATTACGAGAAAAATACAGAGGATGAATTTGACAAATGTAGAACAAGAATAACAGGATTTACTTTGAACTATCAAAATGTACATAAAATTAAATGGAGAAGAAAATACAATTAGAACATAATCAAATTACAGGAGATACAAAAACAAAATATTTAATTAATAAAAATGTTAGAAAAGATATTTCATTCCTGTATGATAAAAGTGTTATTCTTCCAAATTTTGATACATTTCCATATCTTTCTATATCTATATCTCTGTCTATATAAAAGAGGATGTTTGTTTATTTGTGGTTTTGTTTGTGGGTTTGCCTGTGGGTTTGTTTGTTTGTTTTTATACATATCTACAGTTTTATTCCGATCTTAATAAAATTTCGCAATGTATGACCTTTAAATCATGAGGAAGGTCAAAGTCTACCTGAGATTTCGATAAAATTATAATTATTAAAAAAAAATCAAAATTCATAGTTATGACAGGGCATATTAGAGATAAATATCTCATGACCAAAAATGCAAGACAAAGTTTTTGCAATAAGTATCAACTATTGTATCAACACGCAATTCACAAACACTTTGCACGGACTAACAATATATAACTCATGACCAACAATGCAAATAAACGCTTGTGCAACAATAGATATCAACATGGGTGTCAACACGCAATGCACTGCACTATGCACGGACCAACAATATATGTCTCAAGACCAACAATACAAGACAAAGTTTGTGCAATATAGAATTCAATGCATAGAATTCCTGTTATTCTGGCTTTTCTGAGAAAAGAGAATTGTTACAAAAATTGCCCAAAAACGGGGTTAATGAGGACAAAAAAAGGAAAGAGAACAAATTAAAATGATAAACGAAAGAGGACAAACTAAATCGACAAAAAAAAGTTTACATACTTATTGTTACTATTAAAACTTGAAGCCATTTTGGCTCTTAAGTCACAAAATTTCCAATCATACTACATTTATTTAAAATATAATATGCAAACACGATTTATAATGAATCAAAAATAAATTCAATTCGTACGAAATCGCGTGCACATCTAGTTGATAAATATTGTTCCATAGTTGAACCATTTAGAAGATGACCGAAGGCAATACAACGGCACATACCCAAATGGAACTCATATTTTTTAAATTCAACTTTATTTTAAAGCTGCAAGCAACAGGTTAAAAGCCAGTTATAGCTTACAAGTGCAAATGAATTACAAAAATAAAAAATAGAAGGTTGTAATAATAAAATGGCTATAGCCATAAAAATGTAATAATAAAAAAGACAAAAAATTATTAACGACAGAATAAGAATTTTATTTTCAATGATAGTGGTTTTGTATTGTTTATAGTTCATAATGTTGATATTAATTAGACTGGACATAGTATTATATTGTTAATAATGTTGATATTATCTAGACTGGAAATAGTATTATATTGTTTAAACATTCTATAAAATAGTAGATTTTTTTTAGGTAAATAAAAAAATTCATTATTTCTGGAATTGTGTTTGGGAATACGTAAAAAACCACTATTAATAAAATTAATTAATAAAATTTGAGGAATAATATGATAGAGCATGAATAGATAGTCAAAATCAAAAACTGTGTGTCATTTAAATAATTTTTCGCATTTAAAGAATTCTAAGAGATATGAGTTAGACATAGTATACATATTTGTTCTGTTATGGGCAGCCTAAACTATTCTAAAAGCAACTCGGCAGGAATCTTGTTTAGACTATTTCTATGGTGATTTGTAATGTAGAAAGAAACAGAGACCAAATACTGGATGTGTATTCTAATACAGGTCTCACTGAACTATTCAAAATATTGAGAAGTTTATATTGTTGTAACTTGTGGAATTTCTAATGATGAGGTAGGCTGTTTGTTAAGCTTTAGAGGTTATGAACTTTTTATGGTCCACAAAAGAGAGATTTGATTTGAAGATGACTTCTAGATCTTCGGTGGAGTTTCGTTTCAGGATACAATTGTTTAAAAAATAATTATAATTGGATGGATTTATTAAGTGAATAGGTAATGCAGTGGCATTTGTCATTGATACATATTTTACACCATGTATCAATTAAAATAAAATCATGTTGTAATTCTTGAGAGTCCATAGAAGAAGTAACAACTTAGCCTATTTTAATATCATCAAGTAATAGAAACAGTTGAGAAGACATTTTAGCATCAGGAATATCATTTATAATTGTAATAAACTGTAAAAAAGCTGAAGCCATGAGGAAGAAATACCCTTGAGGAATACCTGAAGTAGGAGTGAAGCCATGTGTAAATATTAATGACTTTATCATAATTGAGTTTTTTGATAATTAGGAGAAAATCCAACGTAAATCCGAAGCAACATCATTGAAATTTTTCAAGTCTCATGACACATGGAATAGTTAAAATACTTCGTATTAGATTTTTTTGATAATTGACTATTCTCCAGTACTCTTTGGGGTCATTGTCTAATATGAACTTATTTATTTCCTTTAATTCATTTAATTAGGAATAATTACAGAATCCAACCACGGCCAGAACAGCGGAAGGCTGACGAGTTAGGTCCAAGGATGGTAGGAAAATAAGAAATACATTAAAAAATAAGAAATACAATTAGCATAAATGATAAAATTAGGTTTTAAAGTCTTGTTTAAAGGATTTTTTAGCGTTCGATCTTAACTGACAAAATTTAAAATTATGTAAATAGGTTTTAAATTCTTGTTTAAAAGAATTTTTTGGCGTTCGAACTTAGCAGACAACATTTTTCTTTCTCAACAGGGGAGCTTTTTCGTAATCAATTTTTTAGTATTTAATGTTTTTTTTTTAATTGCGATTAGGACACCATCTCCATCCTTCTTGTTCATTGAACGGTCTCTATCTTTTGGATCAATATAGTTTCTATCACTAAGGAGTTCACCGTTATTAAAATTGATATTTTAGCAAGCTTCAGTAAAAAAGATAAAATCATACGAATATGCATAAACCGATGAGGAAAAAGCTAGTTGTTTTTTTAAGGCCTCTAACGTTGTGATTAAATAAAGTAAAATTTTCTATAGTATTGAGGCAATACCAAATTATTTAAGTCAATTTCATACATAATTACAGTTGAACTTGAATTCTTCTCTATCCTCATAAGAATTTTACCTTCTATAATCTATATAAATTTGTAGCTTTTACAAATCTTAATTTCTTTAACTTTTCTAAAGAGATTGTTATTACAGGGGGATAAATGTTCATTAATAAAATCTTATAAACATTCCGAAGAGGAACTTTAGCAGTGAAGTAGAGATACTTTTATACATTTATTAAAAAGAAATTAATCCCTCTCTCCTCCCGAGTAGGTTAAGGCAAGTAGCAGATCCTGCCATCGTCTATTTTTCCCCTTTATCTTCACTTTTTAACTCTCTCCAATTTTTAATCAAAAATTGATTTTTTTGAATGTAATACAGAGTCGAGTCACATTATAATATCCCGAATAATAGCTTTTTGCTGCACAGACAGCAGTTAGTTAGTGTGGGAGTAAGTCAATAAGATTCGGGGAGATTTCTACTGGTAGCTGTTACCATGCAGAATGTAGAGCATCTGAAAGCTGCTAAAGGCTACGTGGTGATTGTTCCATAGCACGCACATAATGTTCGACGTGATCCCAAAGATTTTAGATAAAAGATCATCTGTGATTGAGGTCTAAGGAATTAGGGGGCCCGGTTTGTACTTGGAAAGACAGTCAACATTCACAAGTTATGAAACATAACCGAATCGGTTGAGAGTGATTTCCACAAATATCAGAAGGCCTACACAAGAGAACACTCCCCACACTAGGATGCGCCCACCACTAGGACGGTGCCGCCACTTGAAAATACTACCCAATCATGAGAGTACCTTCCACAAGTACAATGGCATGAGAACTCTCACCACACAAACACGTTGTCGCCACCAGCCTGAGTTCGTCGACAATGGTGGCAAGATGCTTGTTCTCGGAGGGTTCTCGCCTGATCTGCCAACGGCCGTCATTTCTGTGGAGCAGAAGTGACTCTGATGTGGAGTTGTTCAGTTTCTATACTATTAGGCAAATTGAAGCCAAAATATGTGTGGTGACCAGCCATCTGCTGTGGAGGCCCATACACAATAGCGTCCTCTGTACTGTGGTTTAGAGACATGTCTGGTAGCACCCTCTTTGGTTTGAGCAGTCTACTTTAGCTCTTCGGTTGACTTTCACACACTTTAGCAGCCGACATTCACCTCTCTGGCACCTGGTGATCCACAGTTGTCATACTCATTATTCTGAAAGATCCCGTTTTCCCAGTCATGTGTGTATGGATTTCAGTACCATTGGAATGTAGAGGGGGTTTCCTGTTATTTTTAATTGATAAACCCACCCTTTCATTAAATTTGAAATAAATATGATTATTGATGTGGGATTTAAATTAAATACGAATTTTTGATGTGGAGGGGGTGTTTTTAGCATTTGTTATGATTAATTATTGTTTTTTCATAATTTCAGGTGTTGTCCTACCTGTCCAAAGATCACCCCTCCCTTCTACAAAAAGGTGTTCTATTCGCCATGTAGTGGAGTACCACCACAGCTACCCTTTTCTTCTGGCATACAGTAAAGCCATGGCTACCCGTTTTTTGCCCTTAGCACTCGCAGCAGTGAAGCACAACCAGGAAGTTTTGGGTATGATTGAGGCGTATTATGGTGGTAAAAAAAAATGTTTTATTTCTGAGTCTAATTTTTGAGTAATTCGACGACCCTATGCCAAGTCTAATCTTCCTATGTCGATCGGGTGCCATCCTCTTCGGGGAGGACAAATCGTCCATTCGGGTTAGACCAACTAAACGCGCTGTCAATATTGTGTGACCCCTTTTTCTATCTCACCAGGGGTAGTGGTGGAATTTTGGAGGTGGAATTTGTTTTAGTACCTGGTGATTCTATTCGCGTTTTTGTAATTGTCATCGAATGTTGGCACATCCGAATTTTTTTATATTTTACAACAACATATTGTGTATGTTGTTCTTACTTTTTCATTTTCTTTTTCTTGTAAGTTTGCTTTACAAATATACTTGGCTTTTTTTACTCTTTGTTTTTACTGCACCTCCCAACGATTGTTATTATTATTATTATTATTATTATTATTATTATTATTATTATTATTTTCATTGAAAAATCGGTGATTAAAAGCAAAAGTCACTCATTATTTTATATATGACAATTTCCTTATTTTAAAATTCGAATATATTGTATGCATACACAGGTGTATGGTTCTAATAATTACTTATTTTTACAATTTCATCGTTACCGTAATTTGTGTAAAATCTTAGTATGAATAAAAATAATAACAGTTCTCCATAACAGGTGTGAGTGGCGGCCAGTTCCATGCTTCGATTTTTAGGTTTGCCATTCTAAATATAAAAAAATTAAAGTTGTATTAATGTTGTATTGTCTGTTTTTAACTACTTTTATCAGTTTTCCAATACAACACTGATTTACAGGTACCTGAAATTCACGATTCTCAAATTGTTTTCAGTACGGTGGTAAATACATTACTGACTGACCCCGAACTGTTTTTACTCAATCTAAGTCTACAATAATAACAATATTAACGAGACAAAAATAAAGCTTCTATCGGAATGTCATAAGAATTATTTAAGATGGCTAAACAATCCATGCAACATACCTATACCCAATAAAATAATTAAAAGTTAGGATACAAATTCTATTCGAAAATCACAACCTAAGGTCACCTGTATGTGTTTGTGTGTGTGTGTGTGTGTGTGTGTGTGTTATTGCAGGCATTTTTTGTATTTGTACTTTAGTTTCAGAAGCGAACTTTCTACTAGAATATGAAGTAGCTATTTTCCAACTTTATCAACATCCTGAATTCGAATTGTACAATGCAGCAGGGCATATTTTTTCCTTTTAATCTTGTTTTTCTTTAATTATTTTTTTTGCAGCAGCTTCCATGTGAACCTCTTTGTGTTATTCCTTTTGTTGTTCCAATTGTGTGTGTAAGTAATTTTGATGATGGATGTCTCTTACTTGTCTTTTACATGTATTTTTTCCTTGATTTGTCAAGGATAACATTATTTTTGGTTAATTTGTGAACTTCCTTATTCTTTGTTTCCTTCTTTGGGGTGTTCTTTCCTGGCGGCGACTGGTTCTTTTGTTAATTAATTTTTTTTATTTTATTTATTATATAACTTTTTTTGTTCTTCTTCTTTTCTTTGTTATAATTTTTTTTCTCTGTTCTTTTATATTTTTTCTATTTTTCTTTTATTGTACTATTTTATTATATTGTAACCTTATACCCTTGATTGTCAATATACTACTCAATAGGTGCCAATGTAAATGGACACTCCTCGAGCTTCACGTTGGGGTGACAATGTAACCCTACATCATTGATTTCATATTCACAATGGGTGCCAATGTAACCTTAATCAGTTTTATTGGACCACCCCCCCTTAAATCTCAAATCAGCACCAGAATACAATGTAATGAATTCAAAATCTGGCTAGCTCAACACCAATACTCAAAGAAAGAAAAAACACTATCAAGGACAAAGGTTGGGTTTTTTTAAAATGGCAGGCTGTGACTTATTTATCTCAATAAGCAAGGCATAGATTAGAACCAAATAAACATCTTTTATTCAAGGTAAAAAAATCACCAATGAGATACAAAAATAAGTAATATTCCTAAATCTAAAGGAAAAAAGTTGATAGATCTTATCGTAAAGAAGAGAGTTAATGCTAAATTCCCCAAGTACTTACAACTAAGATAAGATACAAAATATGCATAAATATCAATAAAACTGAAATGCTCTGAGGAAAGAGATAGTATTAATTGAAACTCAATTCAAAGAAAGTTCTCTCAATTTGTTCTGTATTACACCTTCTTTTGTCATGACAACCAAAATAAATCTTACGCATTTAAGTTCATTACTACTTACAGTTGCGTAGTTTCAGACACCTGCAGATTTGTGATCACTTTTAATCCAATTTTATGCACAAAAACACCTTTTGTGTTAAACAGGCCATAAAATATAGTACTTATCATACTGAAGCAAAGAAAACACACCTGAAGATAATCCGGATCGATTAGTGAGTGAGTCCACTGGTGGTCTCAAATGTCCCCACTAAGTTCAACAGAAGATCTCAAATATGTAGTTGTCTTCCTCTCTCAATGTCGGGTTCCTAATTATCCCTGTCGCTTGGAGAAAATCGCGTTGCTCGCTTCCATTTGCTCTGAAGAATATCGGGGTTCCAATTTTCAGTTCTTGATTCTAATTATGAATGTTGACTCTTTTGCACAAATCCAGGCTCCATTTCAAACATTTAGGGTTCGTTTCTCACTCCTTGCAATCCGTAAAAGATTTGCGTTTTAACAAACCAAGGAATGTAAAATGGAGAACAAAACAAAATGAATCTGATTAACGTCAATTAGATTGACAAAGACATCCCCTTTTCAAATTGTAAATTTTGAAATTTCGGTTAATGATTTGAATAGGAAAGTCAAATTGGGGTTTTGAGGGAGATGTCACCCTTAACTAGGGGTTCTCCCATATATATACTGATGAGCCTGCACAATCCTAAACTGAATGAAGAAACTAGCCCAACTACTTGGCTAACTGTGGATTTGCACTGCAGCTTTTTCCGCTAATGCTGTTCCTCTTCAATTTCCATTGAGCCCTATTTATAAAATAGTTCCACTCGAGAGGAGAAAGCGCGCTGCCTTCCTCTACCAGCTCCTCAACAGGACTCATGAAGTTTCGTTTTCTCACGAACTCTTATACTCATTGCGCATCTGGTCTCCCTTTAGCAATCTATAAGTCTCCAAAATAACTAAACTAAATAACAATAATGATTTCAAACACTACAGGAAATCCATGACACAAACGAAATATTAAAAATTTCAACATTCCTATTCATCAAGGAATCCAATGACCAATGTCATCAATACCTATTTAAATTCCCAAAGAGCGTCTTTTCCTCTCATTGCTCTACCCCTCCTGCTATTTCACAATCGTGAGCTTTCGATTTATACCCACAGTTAAAATCCTGAAATATCTCAACTTAATATATCACTACAATAAAAACAATTAGATTACTTTACTCTTATTGAAAATCTGAATAATACTTGCTATTATTCTTGTGACCCAGTTTATTATAAAATGAATACATTACTTAACACGTGATAACGTCACAATATCTTTTGGTTTATGTATTTTTGTATGACCTAATTACTTACATTAAGCTTATTTTTTTTTAGTTTTCTATCAGACAAGTCGACAATAAAGTTGTTTTGCGCATTTAAATTAATCATGCATCAAGCGCCATTAGTTCTGCATTAAAACTGTGATGTCTATTGTAAACTTTGGTTTGTTAGCCTCGGGGTATTCCGTCTGCTAGTGGACTTTCAGTTATTACTTGGAATTATTATTCACAAGATAATTTTGTTTCTTTAATATCATTTTTTTTTTAATTTTTATTTCTTTTAATTCCAAATGATGTTATTATTCTTCGCCTTGCAATTGTGTGAAAACTCGGACAAATAATGTTTATCATCTGTAGCCTTTTCCAGAATTTCAAGTTTTTTTATCTTCTCTTCAAAAAGGAAAATTTCTTTTTCATCTTATCTTCAAAAAATCTTCTCTTTTTTTTCAAATTTTTTTAAGAGTTTTTACTCTATTAATTCTAACCGTTTTAATTATAATTAAAAAAAGTTCGAGCAACGCCAGGGTTATCACCTAGCTTTTTTGTAGCCACTAGATCCAAACAATTCCTAAAAATACATTTTGACTATATTATGTGGGAAACTGTATATTTTGGAAAATGAAATACTGAGAATGCGTAGACTGGACGTTCGTTTCCAAGAATGTTTGATAATGAGCATAAAGTGAAGATGCAGTGACAGAAAATTAATAAAGCAGCGTCTATTGATTAGGCATAGAACTTAAGCGTGTCTTCCTTGAGCTCATTATCAAGCGTCCAAACGACTGGCAAAAATTTATGTGTCTGGAAAGGAAAAAGAAAGAACGAGTATTGGTCAGAACAACTCTGCAGCTAAAACATAAAGGGCTATACGTGCGTTTGAAACATCTGAACAACAGGAGTTTCAAATAGGAGAAGAGCTTCTATATCAAGAGCAAGAGAACCTTCCGTCAATACAATATGATGATGTTCTGCCGTGGTGAGAGAAGCCCAAAAGAGTTTAGGTAAAGTCCCAGCATATCATCTAGAATTCGTATTTTTCGTATTTTTAGTCTAATGGATAATCCCTTTGCTCTATGTTGTATTGATTGAATTATTTTTTAACCAATATAGAGTTATAATATAATTTTTTCAGATTGTTCTCTCTACATACATGTGGAATTATCCCAGGAAACGCCAGGTAACCCTGCTAGTTCTATATTTATAAAAAAGGACGTTTGTTTGTGGATTTGTTTGTTTGTTTCTTATACATATCTACAGTTTTATTCCGATCTTAATGAAATTTTGCATACTTGTATTTCAAAACATGAGGAAGGTCATTGCCTATCTCAGATTTCGAAAAAATAATAATTAATGATAATAAATTGGTATTCTTTATTATAGCAAGACATTTTTTTGAGAAATATTTCATGACCAAAAATGCAAGGCAAAATTTGTGCAACAATATGTTTCAACAACTGTATCAACACGCAATTCACAAATACTCTGCATGGACCAAGAATATACAGGGTGTTTCAAAATTATGTACAATAAATTTAGTGACATATTCTTCAGATCAAAAGAAGACAGAAATGTTGCACTTTGTCTGGAAACGACTTATTTACGCGATACAGCCAACTAAACCTGTGGCTCCAAATTAAAAGAATTGTTCAAAGTGCCCGCCACCATCTTGCACGCACGCTTCGGCTCGTTGCATGAGCGATCGTCTGACGTCACCAACATTACGAACGGTTTGGCATGCACTTACAATTCGTTGTCGCAGATCCATAACGTTAGGAACCTCTGTGCTGTAGACGATCGTTTTCACATGACCCCACAGAAAAAGTCCAAGGGATTAAGGTCGGGTGATCTTGCAGGCCTGGTTACTGGTCCACCTCGACCTTTCCACTGATTCGTGTATGCAGCATTAAGGTGTGCTCGCACAACATGGCTGAAATATACTGGAGCGCCATCATGCATGAACCACATGTTAGATCTTATCAAAAGAGGAACATTTTCCAGTAGTTATGGCAATGCATTCTGCAAAAACAAAAGATACGTTCGCCCAGTCAATCATGGCGGCAACACATAAGGGCCAATTAAGTTCTTTCTGCCAATTCCACACAAAATGTTCACGGAGAAATTCTCTTGATGCGCTCGAGCTCTGGTAACATTCGGGTTAGCATCTGCCCAATGTTGCTGGTTGTGAGAATTTACGATTCCTGTCTGGGTGAAGGTTGCTTCGTCTGGGTAAACGGAGCTGCGGGGACCCCATGTTCATATCACAAAAAATACTTCTAAGGACCTCTTCTATCATCTCCCAAAAAATCTGTACTCAATTCAAAAACACCCTGTATATCTCATGACCAACAATGCAAGGCAAAGTTTGTGCAATATAGAATTTAATGCATAGAATTCCTAGTATTCAGGGGTCTTTTTAACAACCATCAGATAGTAACTAGAGATAATTAGTAAAAGACGAAAGTGGAAGCACTCCTTTAGCTCCTTGCTGTATTTAGCAAATGTTAAACAAGTAAATAGAAGAATCGGCTTCAAGATATCGAAAGAAGAAAGTAAATTGCAACACCTTCAAGAAGGCATCCTTGAAGAGGTTCATCCATTGTGAGCATTTAGAAAAATCCTTTCGGTAAATCAAGTCCCGGTATGTCACCTAGAATGGATTTTTTCAGTGAAGAGGTAAATTCCTGTCTTTCGGATTTTTCTTAGAACGGCTAGACCCTTCGCTGTATATTGTAGTGATTGTGTTATTATTTAAGCAATGTGGAGGTTCAATTTGGCTTTATGAGTTTGTTCTGTTTTCCTACAAGCGTAATTATTCCGGACAATGCCTGGTCCTCTGCTAGTCTATAAATATAAAGAAAGATGTTTATGGGTTTGTTAAATTTTAGTACAAAACTACACTTTTATTCCGATCTTGATGAAATCTTGCATACTTGACCTTCAAAGCATAAAAAAGATCACTGTCTACCTCAGATTTCGAAAAATAATAATTATTGATAAAAAATCGATATTCATGGTTATGGAAGGGCATATTTATGAGAAATATCTTATGACCAACAATGCAAGGCAAAGCTTGTCCAATATAGAATTTAAAAGCTTAGAATTCTTATTATTCGGGCTTTTTTTAGAAAAAAGAATTCTTAGTACTTAATTTCTGGAAAATCTTTAAAAATGATTAGTAACTGAAAATAATGAGTTAGCAGACTATTGAGAAACAGTAAAAGACGATAGAGGAAAACTCTATTACCTCCGTACTGTAATGAGCAAATGGTAAGCAAGTAAATAGAAGAATCGGCGATCGCTAGACAACACAATGTGATGAATAGCCAATTTTTGCTTCAAGACAGCGAAAGAAGAAAGGAAATTGCAACAACATAAACTGTACATCTAAAGTAAGATTACGTGAGTAAAAAATTATTTAGACTTGTATGCATCCTTGGAGATAGAGTACTAGTGTACATCCATCGTGAGCTTTTAAAATTTTTTTTTCGGTAAATCAAGTCCCGGTATATCACCTAGAATGGACTTTTTCAGGAAGAGGTAAATTCCTGTCTTTCCGATTTTTCTTAAAATGGATAGCCCTCTTGCTCTATTTTGTACTGATTGAGTTTTTATTTAACCAATTTGGAGGTTTAATTTAGCTCTTTGAGGTTTTTTTATTTACCTACAAGCATAATTATCCTGGGCAATGTCGGGTTCTCTGCTAGTTATTTATATAGAAAGTCATAGAATAAAAAATTAATACTGAAACATAAATAAAGATCAATGCTATATCTGGGAATAAAATAACGTTAGTGTGCAGAAGTAAGTGTTTATTTAGTAAAATGGGTTATTGCAGCACAAAAATTTAAAAAATGATGCGTGGCCACCGCCCAACTTTGTTATATGTATATGTCCTGGTCCAAATACAGAAAAAAATTAAATAACTGTTTATAATGTTTACTTTCGATAGAAATCATGTGAATAAAAATTTCTGATATTGTTCCAAACACTTTGGCATAGATTCCAAGTTATCCTATACCATTTTTTCCAAATATTTTTGCAAAACACGGGATTTTGATAAGAGTAAAACTGGTATTTCCGGTAGGAATTTTGAAAAATTACGTAAACAAAAGTTAGAACACTTTTGTTCAGAGCGGGAAGCAAAATAAATAGAATTTAATGGGTGGTACTTTAAAAGAAAGAACCCCAAAACTTAAGAGAAAATGTGGCTTGTTTAAAGACTTTAATTTTGGTTTAGAAATTGCAATATTTAATTATAAAATACAAAAAATACTTTACCAAACAATGTTCTATACAATACGGTTTAATTAAGGAATGGGCATTTGATCAAAATTAAAAAAGAAAATATTTCTCGGAATAAAATAAAGAAATACTTTAATGTATGCTAAATAGAGAAAGACACTGTGACCAGAAAAATTAATCGCTACATTGAGCGAATTGAGACTAAATATAAAAAAAAATTGAGACAGACCAATACCTTATAAAGAATAAAAAAAGAACTTTCAAAATTCCCATTTAATGTCTAAAGAAAGACTGCGAAATCATAGATAATTATTAATGGGGAATAAGATTGTTAATTATTAGTGGGACGCACAATCTCGTGAAGACGAAAAGTATTCGCCAGGGACAACTAGCTGCAGACACTGATTAACATTTATTAACATTTATTAACATTCGTGAAGTTTTTTTAATTAACATTTATTAAAACAATATATACTCAACAATCATCGTCTGCAAAACAGTAAAAAAAAACTTAAAGAATATAAAAAAATAGAAAAATTATTTCAAATAAAATTATATCTATTTTTACATAAAAAATCTGAGTTTTTCCGAACAAGCAAATTCAGCTGTTGTATTCTGTTCGTCCCAGAATCGTTTCGTTACTAAGTCAGCTGGACAGACTCAGTTCCTCCCATTTACTCGTTGATAGTGTGACATTCCTTGTCAGTTAATGTTACATGGGTCTGGCGGAGGTTACTATTCTTTTTCTTTTGGTGATTAAAATCAATTTTAATGCGAATACAAGGCATTCATTTTTGTTGTAAGATTAAGATTATTTAAGAGAATATTACTGTTTAATCTATCAGCTCTTCATTATTTAAATCAGGTATTGTTGCGTGATTGATTGTCTTGTGCGTGTATGGGTTATATTGTGATTGTTCCCTCTTTGTGGCGTTGTTTTCGTTGTTTGTAGTGTATTTATTTTAATTGCCTTGTGCCGTTGTTGTTGTTAAGCTAATTGAAGTTTTAAACAAGCAAGGCACTAGGTAGAGCATTGTTTTGGTCCGTGGCATGAAGTCATAAAAAAATTATAATATGTTTTTTATTGAGTGTGGAACGTTTAGGATTTTTTTTTTAACATTACTTTTCTGCTGGGGCCGAAGGGGATTGTTAGTTTAAAAAAAATATATACTATTTTTTTGGATGAAGAGAGGATGTAAACATGAGTGAAAAACATTCTTCAAACCATGTTAGCTGTTTAAGCTTCTTAACAAGTATGGTTAATTTATGAATACAGCAATGTAAGCAGAAAGTTGAGAGGCTTAATTTGAAGTCTGTGGGACTAATCGAAGACAAGGACATGGTGACATTGACATTTCTTCATGCACACTAGGAATGCGTCAAGGACTCTCATACATGAATCTCCCTCGGAAGTAAGGCGTTATAGTTGGTGAGTGCACTTGATTTTTTTTTAAAAGACCATGAAAACCACGTTTGACGACAGCCTCCTTCATGTTTGATAGTCTTATGCACCACACAAAAACTTCCCCCACAAGGTTGGGTAACATTGACTATAGTGCATTAAGCGAACTTGAACGGAATTAAAATTGCGCTCTTGAACTGGAGCTGGAACTGTTAATTGCCTTAGATGCATGGAAGACATAATTGTATTAGTTAAGCATTACTTTAATGTATGAAACAATTGTGGTGTCATTATATGGTGTGGCATGCAGGAGTGCATTAAAAATTTAGGTGAGGTAGCTGTCCCTAGTGCAAAGTTTTAGGACAGCTGTTCTTTATGTCAGACAGCTTTGTTCTTTAGATATGGTACCAAGTTCGGTGATTTGGAGCACTCAGAATCGGCCAAAGGGGGTTTCCGTGTTTCTCCTCCACCAGTGATAACAAAAGAAACACTGAGCGCTGGAGTAGCGTTAATAAGAGGAATACTTTATGTGGAGGTTCTGAGTGTACTTTACTAAGCGGATTACCATGCACATGGTTGCTACCTCACATGTTTAAACCAGGTATAATTCGTCAACCTGTGAGTAACATGTTGTGCGCACCATATGACTACACCAAAGAAATATTGAGACAATGAACTTATGGGATATAATTTAATGCATGCTTAATATATGGGCCCTTAAAGTAAACAGAGCAGTGCACTGCAGTATGTCTAAACCTATTCATTGAATTAATGGTGTTTTTGTGCATCCTGTTAGTGTTTGTAAATGTGAATAAAAGTTATAATCACACATCTCCATGTCGTTTTCAACCTCATTTTAGGCCTCGAACTATTGGCATTACACAAACCCAGGCGCCTGCCTGTTGGAGGTGGACGTGGGTCTTTGAACTAGGGGTGGTGGATGTCACAATAGCGTGTTGTCTAAGGGTCATTGGTGTGTGAGAAGGAGAGGAGAAATTGAGGAATAAAATGGAGTTGAGTTACAAACTGTGGAATTGTCGATCAAAATAAGATAGTACTGGGGGATTCGAAAGACCGAACTCCAACCTTAACACATATTTACTGCAAAACCATAGAAAATATAGGAGTTTTGCTGCTTGTAAGAGTTACGTGTGACATTTGGAACGCGCTATACAATGTGAAAGCACAACGTGGCAATACCTTTGCAACGTTCATGAGTGTGGGCGAGCAGTGGCGTTATGTCAGTCATTGTTCTCACGCAATAACAAAGTCCAACTTCATACAGTAAAACTTACGTGTAAAATTCTTAAAATCTTAAAACTTAGGAGAAACAATGCTTTTTTTCAAAGATGGCCGACTTCTGTATGGCCGACTTCTGTATGCAATGCTCTTGCACGACTCGACTTCTGTATGGCCGTAGCTTTAAGCATTTAGTAGCTTCAGGGAGGTTGAATAAGATGCCCCTAGCTTTTGAGACAAGCGCCGAAGCGATTTCCGCGGAGAGGGCTGCAGAGAAGATTGAACTTTCTCCAGAAAGTTTTAGGCAGCAATTTTAGGTAATCTACAAACAGAGTGTCTCATTAAACCGTTATTCAAGGTGTCAGGACTAAAAATCTAGGATATATTTCAGAACCAGCCCACAAAAAATAAAGATTTTTTTGAACTGATATTGTCGTTCTTACAAAAAATTTAAGTGCGGCTTTAGTTATTGGTTTAGCAATACGAGAATTAAGTTAATTTTCAGGTAGCTTCCAACCGCAGAAAACTTTAATTAATAATCCAAAGTGTCTCTCAAAGTGACCAGTTTTATTTCATTCTACTCTCCAAATATTACTAAATATCAACAAGGATGACTCCTTAGCCCTCCAGAGTGACTTCTGTAACATTGACTTTTGGTGTTCAACTAATTGCATCTCAATCAACCCCTCAAAAAGTGTTGTGGTCAGGTTCACTCGCAGATTCCGACCAGCTGAGTTTAACTACCGCCTCAGATAGCACCAACTCACCCTTCAATCAACACAAAAAGATCTGGGACCAGAAGTATCAGTTTATTCAGTGCAATCGGTGAGCCATAAGTATCAGTTTACTCCAGTGCCGAAATATAAATCTTGAAATATCTCGTTAAACATTGCGTTTATGAAAATTTTGAATAGAATGAAAAATTGTTCGGGAAAACTTAGATTTTTTTATGTAAAAATAGATATAATTTTATTTGTAATTAATTATTGAATTTTTTCTATTCTTTAAGGTTTTTTTACTGTTTGCAAACAGTGAGTGTTGAGTATATATTGTTATAATAAATGTTAATTAAAATATCTCCATGTGATTATCACTGTCTGCAGCTAGTTGTTCCTCGCGAATAATTTTCGTAATCACAAGATGTCTGTCCCACTATTGTTGAAGTTCTTTTCGTGGTTACTGTTTTTTTTTTATTTCAGACAGACCACTTCCAGCTTTTGGCTTGACCAGTCGTCCCTCCTTCTGGTTTTCCACGTCCTTCCTTGCCTGCAGCATGACGTTCAACTTCCATTTATCATTTTCATTTCAATGCTCTGCATAATACTCCTATCTTGCCGTTCGATGTTTAATTTCTTTTTGAATTTCTCACTTTCTCGTGGCAGCCATGATTCTTTACCAAGCAGCATTGTTTTGCGGGTTTACCCATAAAGTAATGAAATTTCTTTTAATGCTATTTCAACAATAACGCGCATAAGGGACGCCATGCTGCACATTTTCAATTACTTTCCATTAATAATTAAAGATCAACACTCAAGTCGTCAACCGTTTGACTGAGAAAAGCCTTCGAACAAGACCCGACACTCAATATGACTGCGCTCGCAAAGAAAAAGAAAATTTCGGTGTCCACAGTATCCCAGTTTTTCTTTAGACATTAATTGGGAATTTTGAAATTTCTTTTTCCTTTATCTTAATAAGGAATTGGTCTGTCTCGATTTTTTTTATATTTAATCCTAATTTGCGCAGTGTAGCGATTAATATTTCTCGTTACAGTGGTTTGCTGTATTTAGCGTACATTTAAGTATTTCTTTATTTTATTCCGAGAAATATAGTTATACTTTCACAACGTCCATTTAACAATACAATTGGTTTAATATATATCTATCTAAACAATAATAAAGCAATTGTATTGTAATATGGACGTTGTGAAATTATAACTCTATATACACTATGCAATACAACGTGTGTAAAATATTTTCTTTTGTAATTGAGATCGCAATGCCTATTCCTCAAATAAATCGTACGGTAAAGAACATTCTTTTGTATAGAATTTTTGTATTTTATAAATAAATATCGCAATTTTAAACCAAAATAAAAGTCTTTTAACGATCCACGTTTACTCTTGAGTTTGGGGGGTTCTTTTTTTTTAAATTCTATTTATTTTGCTTTCCCCTCTGAACAGTGCTAATGATATCACTAAGGTACCATTAGAAATTTTCATTGCTAAGATATGGCATGTAATAGAGGAAAGTACCCAAACCCGGGCTTCGTTTTTAACGCAAGCCCCCTGCTTTACTGCACTGTACAATGCTGCTGACACTCGGTAACACCTTAAAATAGTAGTTTTCTAGAACCAGTTATGCTTAGAAAAAGCACTAGTGTCGTGATTTTAATTACTTTTTTTCAATTACCCTTTTTCAAAGCTCATTACTGAAAACAGTGTTTACCAAATTTTTGGTGTGCTTGATTTTGGTTAACATACATTGATATTTCTTTGGCAAGTCTTTTCATGATTGTATTATTTTGAAGGAGTCATTACAAGCTATAGATTTAGAGCAGTAAAAGAGATTTTAATTGAATGGTTAAAATTTATCATCACTGTTATTTTTTAATTGTTGTATTTTAATGAAATAAAAAAATACAAAAGATTGAAAGCAAACCTGGGTTTTTCTGGGAATCATTATGCAGGTGAAATTATAAATCGTTAAAATTTAATGTAACGTCAATTCCGTTTTGTGTACATTCTAATGTAGTAAAATAATAATTATTATTTTATTATCAATAAATTTTTGTGATAAAAACATTTCCTAAATATACATAACTTTTTTAACTTTCTGGGTTTTATTTTTTTGATTGAATCTTAAGTGTGTATTGTAGAGCGAGTTCAAATTCCTGGAAGATAACGTTGACAGATAAGTTAGTGAATCTGAGCCATGTACATCTGTTGAGGGAAATTTGTTGTGATGATTCTTTTCAAACCTTCAATTTATTTTAGGAGAATAATCCATAGGTATTACAAATAAAACACTTCTTATAACGAGCCTCTTTTTAAAGAATTTAATATAGAATGAATTTTTTTTTAAAGTTTAGTTGGTCACATGTAGACAAATGTTAAATGTCACCCTTTGCAAAGAAACTCCATATTACTAAATTCTCTTCATAATTTTTCTTTAGTTTCACCTCGCAATTTGTAACTTTTTCATATAGGAAACTGAAGTTAATAATTTCAAGATATAATACGGTACACAATAGCTTGACATGTATTTTGGTATTTTGTGTACCGGAAGATCATACATTAATAATATTGTAGATTTACTAAACAAACATTTTTAGTTTTGTTAATATTAACTGCGATCGATAATTAGCATATACAACCCAGGTATAAATTCGCAGAGGTATAAATTTAAAAATGTCACTGATTATGCGTTTTCAAGTTTTGTAAAAATTGAAAGCTTATGTGGAAAGGCATTTCATCAACTGTAAAATTACTGATTTTATTAAACTAATAAATTTTAAGTTAGAAATTTTGTATTTTCGTCCATTTTTTTTCACCTTCTTACTACAAATCCTGTATACAAGGAACTGAATCCTTGGTCCCTTCAAGTACGTTTAAAGATTTTTTACCGAAACTAAACTATAAGGATGATTACTCAACATGGCACATGACGATATGTCCCTTTCAGGTTATATTGGAATTCGGAAAAAAAAAGAGAGATTTGGTGTTTTCACCCAAGAATTGCACAGGAACATTCTTCTCCAACTCACGCGTTTTTCGCAGAGTAAGGTATCCTGTGTTTTTTCATCCATGGTTTAACTCGTAAGTTTTTTTTACATTAAATTGACAAAATAAATTATTTTATTTATATACAGGATAGCTGATACCCAATTTATAATTCATAGTTCGTTTGTAAATTTGTTTTTTAATTTTGCAGAATTCACTCATTTAGACAGTAATACGTCATCAAATTCTGGACAAATTCAATTCCAGCGCCATTGAAACTAAAAATAAAACTAAAGTTTCTAAGGAGAAAGCCTCTACACAGAAAGCCTCTAAATCATTATAGTAACAACTTCAGGGCTTATTATTGGTAGAAATACGAATAACAATGCCCTACTTAGATGAGGTAACAATATATGACGTTACCGTGCAGAGGCTTTCTTTTTAGGTGGTGTTGTTTAGGGTGCCTGTAAAGAGAGTTTTTCCTGATGATTGAGAAAGCAGTTGTACCATTTACTTTACTTTTCAGCTTAAGAAGAAATATTGGTTTGGTTTCTTTGGTAATAACGTCCTTTTCAACTGCCATGATCATTTCAGGACGGCGTTGGGGGGGGGGGGGCGCAAATTTTACCTCGCAATGGTTCTTTAACGTGCAGCCGGCAAACGACTACACGGGATCAACACTTTACTTTCCTTTCGAAGGTATGCGTGATCTCAAGATTTTTCTCATCGTTCTTGGCTGGGGTCATCAGAGTCGATCACGCAATCACTGCACTTCCGAGGCTGATATGAAGAAATAAAAAGACGGCTAATGCTGGTTAGCCTTCAAGCTTTATTTGTATATTAGATGAAGAAAGGTAAAAAAGAAGTACATTAACGTTTTCATTTTCGCAATAAATGCTAAATAAATATGATTATTTGATCAGCTGATAGCAATTTCGAGAATTGATTTTTTCACCTTTTCAGCAAAAACGGAAACCAAAAGCCAATAAACAAAGACATTATATTTATCAATCAAAACACATTTTACGCTATCCAAAAATAAAAATTTGTCATCTACTGCAAAATATGAAAGTAAATCTAATTTATAAATGAGTAGTTAAAGGAAAAAATGTAGATTTACTATTACATTCTTTTTATCGTGAAATTGTTCTAACGTCACATTCATGTGTTTGCAAGTTGCAAATAAATTAAAAAAATATGAACGAAAATCATAATAGTTACCTCTAGTTGTTAAAAGAGACAAAAAATTGGAAAAACTTTTCGCGCGAACATTTACGCTCGCCATCAGTCTTCATTGATTATTTCAATGTCCAGCAAGTAAAAAACAACTGAAAAATAAATTTTGATGCTAAAAACAATTTATAAAATACTAAATTTCAGTTTTATTTTACAAATTTTTTTTCTCTTGAATATATATCTTATGTTTGTAAATGTTATTTTCACTGTCAGTTTTATGGTTTGTTTTAAAGTTTTGAAGATAAAAATCTTGCTCGTTGGGTCCGAATGAACCTTGAATTTATATAAATTCTTTGAAAATAAAAAAATTATTTTTTTTAACATTCTTTGAAATATTTATATACTACTATATCATTTAAAGATTAATTTATTTTCTGAGATTCACATTTTTTGAACATCAATAAAACATTAAATACTCTATTTTGGAAAAATAACTTTTCCCTACCTTTTTCCCACTTCATTCGTTAATTTTAAAGCGGATCTAATAAAACTAAACTTTTAAACTATAATAATGCAATTTTATAACAAAAAGTTACGAAACATGCACAATATAACAAAAGACGGAACGAAATTACGGAACATGCAAACAATTCTGCATTATTCAAATATGAACATAGGGTCATAATCTCGACAGCCCATAATCTCGACATGCGAAAATCCCGAGATGCGAAAATCCCGACAGACTAAAATCCCTACTGGCCAAAATCCCATTCTATGTTTAGCTTTATTACAGGGTTTCCACATTCTGGAAAGTCAGAGATAGTCAAAGAGATGAATCGTGGTCAGGGAAAGTCATGGAAGAAAGGCTATTTTCAAACATTTGTTAGAGAAATTAGTTATAGCTTTTCTGAGGGAACCCTGTGATAATATTTTTAGTTCATTTTTCAATAAATTGTTCAATAAATTGAGATTTCCATTAAATATTTATTACTTTTTATCAAAATGAGACGTTATGTGCAATACCACGAAGATAGTCCATTAATGGTCGGTTTGCTCTGTCTCTAAATACTACCATATGTCTTCCTTCTCTGTTGAGTACAGCTCTCTTCGGAGTAGGACATGGCTGACCGCGAAAAATACTTTCCACTTCTAAATCTGCTCGTTTTTGTTCTTTTTGAAACTTGTATAATTTTGAAAAAACCAACATGACTGCAGCCTGAGTACAAGGAATGTCATGCTCAATCAAATCTGCGACACTCAACAATTCGGGTGGAAATACGAGGTGGAGAACGTATAACTTGTCCACGATTTCGGCGTCTTATTCTGCGGTGAACGTAGTTTTATTCGAATTAGGTCACTACTTCAATAGATTCAGGAGGCTTCTCAGCTTTTAAGATGTCTAATGATGCTGGAATTTTGTTAGCTGGGACAAACGCAGCGCAAATAAATGGCGTAATAAAAAGCTGAAATGTTCGTCGTTCTATACAGAACTGATAATGCGCAAACTTGTAATTTACGCCAGCGGCATTGCGCTAAATGGAAAAAAACAAGCTTTGTTGATAACGTCTGGGAATTCTGATTTTGACGCCCTGATTGCCGCTAATTCCATGTCAGTTATAACTCGTCGTGGTTTTAACTGAACATCATTCTGTTCTGCGAGTTCAACTATATCTTGACATAACTTTTCATAGCACACTTCACTTTTGCCTAAAAAACTGCTATAGTCCAACTACGCATACACTTACACTCAGAAATAGAACAAGAAAAAGGACCAATGATAAAATTGTACACATACAGAAACTAAATGACATAAGAATCAAAAAGCACTCCTATAAAACATAGTTGAAATAAATGGGATTCGTGGCCTCTCGGGATTTTGGCCTGTTGGGATTATGGCTTGTCGTGTTTATGGCTTGTCGGGATTGTGGCTGCCGGGATTATGGCCCGCACCGAATAAATATCATTAGAATCTTTTCATTAAAAAAAACAAATAAATATCTCAAAGTGAGTAAGATTTAAAGAGTAAATCTTAAGATTTTCAGTGAGGGTTTTATCTTCAGCCATACAATTCCTGTTTCATCATCAAGTAAGTTTTCACCATTGAGTAAGTTTTTCTTGAGGTCCCCTGAATGAGGTCATTCTTATATATAATCTTTATTTTTCTTGATCTGTCGTGATGAAGCGACAATGCGTAAGCAACAATATGCGCGGACTAACGATAAGCAAAATTTCTGCTCCAATAGGTCATCCTAAAAAAATTACTTGTGTTAAATTAAATTCAAGTTTACAGACTCGACTGTTGTGGTACTCGTCGTACAACGGGCTTTAATACTATGACGCGACAAAAGAAAACAATTAAATTTTTTTCTTTTTAACAATGTAACCCCAATTATCTACTTCAAAGCTACGTGTGGGAGATTCGAAAAATAGCTCGTATATTGTATGATGCATGTAATAACAATTAGTGAATAATGCAATTAACGATTCCTAATGAATACGGTCATAGCACCCTCGAAGCGATTATTTCACACGATCTCCGAAGTCGAAGAAGTCTATGGGAATCCAATGGAGTATGGAAGTCGACAGCATAGATTGTTGAAGATCTTCGAAGAGTTGTTGATATATTGCCTGGAGAGGCTTCAAAAGCTCAAAGGCTGCTAAAGGATGACGAAGAATGGCAAGATTTGCGTGAAGCAATTGCTTTCCAGATTTGACAACTCAGACAGGCATTTGCATTAATTTTGGCTTACAGTAAGTCCCCAAGAACTTAAGCAAATGTTGAATAGTTGTACAGACGCGTTGTTAAAAGATCATCAGCATGAATTCAACTAAGAAGCAAGCAATCTTCGAGTACTGTATTTCACATTAAGATATTTGGACCAATATCTGACGGGGAATGAACGCCGACTCAAGAATTCTCCAGTTGCAAGATGGCCCAATTGCACCAGTTCGCTGATCAAAAGTTGAAGCGTTCTTGAATTCGAATCCTCGGGTATTGCTAGTGATTGCCTACTTCGGGCAAGATTTCAGGAGTTGATGGATCAAATATCGCTTTTAAATGAATAACAGCTGATTGTGTTTAATCTCAAATTAACTGCGGTATGCAATGAGACGCCGGAAAGAGATACTTTGTTGTTGGAAAGTCGTGGCGAAACCTGTAAATCCTTTCTGCTGACAATAATGCTGGCGACTGTTCGATTGGAAGGCAAAAGTGCCCTGGCCACAGCAACGAGTGGATTTGCAGCAATTTGGAAAGGCAAACGGCACATTCAATGTTCACGGTAGGCCTGGATCTAAATGTTCATTTCAATCGCAATGCAGAAGTGTTATGCAAAGATAGATCCTGGACAAACGAGTTACTAAATACATTTCTTTTTTTATAATCTTTGGGTGTTTATTATTGCTTATTGCATTATTTGCTTTATTACATAGTTGTAGTTATATATATTACCTACATATTTGCAATGCTCCTTTAACGCAATGGCTACATGACGTGATCAAAATCTTTAAATTCTGAGTTCGAATCTTCAGAATACACTTTTTAAACAGAAACAACTTCGTTTCCTGTCTTCGCCGAGCTTAAACATTTACGTGACGAATTTGAAGATCGTAAGCATAAAACTGTTGGTATGAGCACTGTTCTTCGACTGCGCAGATATATGCTACCCTTGCGTTCCGTACGGAAACATAAGCATATACTGCAGAGGATCATACCAAGGGTGATTTTCTAAATTCCGACGAACTCTTTCTGTGCGCTGGCGCAAAATATTATAACCCTATGCACTGACTCCCAGCCAGGTAAGAAACCACGGAAACGTCCAAAGTTGTCGGTAAATTGTAGGGTCAACGACTATTGTTTGAACCTTTTTGATAATAAACAATAAAACAGCCAATTTAGAATAATCAGCTTCAGTACAAGCTACAATACTCAACGGGATATCGCAGACAATTCTTTTTAATACAAAGAATACCGTTACAGGCGACGGACCATTTCATAGAGTTCAAACGTCGACGATTTCCCATTCGTCCACTATATGCAATGACAATTAACAAGTCCCGGGATCTAAAGTTAAACAACATTGTATATACCTAAAGTATAAATTGATACCCTACCTTCGTTTGGCCTTGAAAAGCTTGCGAAGACAGGCATCTCCGATAGTTATTGAAATAAATGTCAAAAGCCACAAATATACCATTTTAACTTATTAGAACGAGAGCTAAGACAGATTTATTTACCCTAGAAATACCAAAAGCGCCGTTGTGAAATTTGGAAAACCTATTCCCTATGTAAACTATATATGGCAGTAAGCCAGGGGTGGGGTATGACGTAACCAACGAGAAAGAAAGGTCCCGGCCTGGAAAAGTCACCTGAACATAGTAATCCGGCCAACAATCCAATCTTCATTGTTTCTAACAAAAGGAAAAACATTGACTGTTAAAATCCAAGACGGAAACAATGAAGGTTAGATTGTTACGGGATATAAAGTAGCCGACAAGAAAGACAGGCCTCGGTCCTAACAACACCACCCAGACAGAAGTCCTTCGCACATTGTTGTATACATTGTTTCATCATCAAACGGCCAAATTTAAAGCTTGTTCTTGGTAGAAATACGACTACCAATAGCCGCTTTTGTCTGATGTAACAATGCCTGACGTTTCTGTGCGCAGGCCTTCCGTCTAGGTGGTGTTGCGTTAGCGAGGAAACGTCATATATTTTTATTAATCATTAAGAGTACTCGAAGCTAACGAAAAAAGACAGGCCTCGAAGCGGAAAAGTCACCTAACCATCTGGGTCCGAACAACAATCCAACCTTCATTGTTTCTAACAATCGGAAAAACTCATTGATTACTTCCAAGATGGAGACAATGGAAATTGGATTGTTGTTCGGACCGAAATGATCAGGTGACTTTTCCGCTTCAACGCCTGTCTTTCTCGTTGGCCTCGAGGGTACTGTTATTCCTTTTTCTACCAGTAATAACTCTAAAATTAGCCTTACAGCGGTTGATGTAACAATGTAAGATGTGTTCTCTCGGTGGTCACGCCTGGGCACTCAAAAATCATCTGACCACAGTAGTCTGAGCAACTATACAAGCTTTATTGTTCCCAATAAAAAAAAATACTGATTGATAAAATCTAAGATAGAGACACTGAAAGTAAGATAGCTACTGAGACTACTATGGTCAGGTGACTTTTGAGTGCCCAGGCCTGTCTTTTTCGTCGGATACGGGGGTATGACGAGGCCAAAGAGAGACAAGCCAAGATACTCAAAAGTCACATGATCGTCGGGGTCCGAAAAACAATGCATCCTTCATTGTTTCCAACAAACGAGAAAATACTGATTGTTAAAATACAAGATGGAGAGACTTAAAAATGAATTTTTGGAGGACTCCGATGATCATGTCGTTTTTGAGTGCCCTAGCCTGGCTATCATGGGGCTCGTGATACCTCGTAGCCTACGAAATAAAACAGGCCGGCCGAAGCCGACGCGATCTATACAAAGTCGTGGCACTACACAACGCCACCTAAAAAAACAAAGTTTTCTCAATGTCTGTGGACTGCGTCATCAAACAAGGGCTGACAATCCAACTTTCATTGTTTACAACAAACGAAAAAAACGCTGATTACAACAGGTGCTTTTTCGTTTGTTGTAATCAATGAAAATTAGTTTGTCAGCCCTAGTGTGATGACGCAGTGACCAGGCATTGTTTTTTAAAAGGCCGTTGCACTACATCACTCGGCATTGTTAAAATCCCATTGGTTTTCGTGACGTATTTTAAATATGAATTTTTTATTTTAGATATCTAAGTTAATACAGTAGAATAAAATGCATTAATGCCAATTATGTTAAAATTAATGATAAATAATTACTTTTTAACCACAACAAAGATTAAGTTGAAATAATACAAACTGGTAAATCAGGAAGCGCTTTTCGAATGTCCTGCATTCATCATTCAGCAGTCAGAAGTCAATACTCGAGGAAGCCTACAGCGAACTGGAGGAGATCTGGAAGATCTTACTTTAGAATTAAAAACGCTGGGTATAAATAATGAACGAAAAAACTAATCAAAAATTAGTCAAACAAATTAAAGTTAACGATTTGATTATTTTTTACATTTACTTTTTCATAAATTATTTTTCTTTAAATTTTAAATATCCTTATATTGTCCTTAAATTTATTTTTGCAAGACATCACAAAATCTATCTGTTAGCATTATGTCACAAAATCAGTGACACGGCTTGTTTATATCGCATCGGCTTCGGGTCGGTGCACTTATAAGTCACATGATCAAATTAGATCGAGCAAAAAATTCAACTTCATTGTTTCTATCTTGGAAATCAACAATCTGTTTTTAGGGATTTAGTATCATCTAAAACCTTATTACCGATGGTACATATGTATGTAACATGTATGTCACACGCATAACTTTTGAAAGGATTGAACTAGAGGCTTGAAATTTTCTACAAACGTAGGGCCTATACAGAGGACGGAAAGAAAAATATAGCGAATCCTGTCTGGCGGACAAAACTATGTGTTCTTGTGGTTTCCCTGACTGACTTCCTTTCAAATCCATGGAGTTTTGGTTACGTTTGACCAAATTGTGACCTCAGAGTTTGACCGTTTGACTTCAAAATTTAAAGAACTTTTTGACGTATAGCGAATCCTCCCGTTAATGCTCGTAAAATTTTAATGTTATAACGTTTGAAAGGATTGCTCTAGAGGCTTAAAATTTTCTACACACGTAGGCATTATATAAAGGATGGTGCCAAAAATTATAGCGGGGTACCTTGGTAGCCAGGGGTCCCTCAGGGGCCACTTGTATGAATTTCATGGTTTCTTTTTAATCTTTTGAACGGAAAGGTCAAGAAACCTGAAATTTTGTATATCTTTGTGTGGTACTAAAAATACTACAAATATACAAAAAACCTGAAATGTTTTATATTTATAATGTGTTGCCTAAAATTTTAACTATTACGCACTAAAATTGATATAATCCTCTGAGGCCTTGGCAGGGGCCTCGAGGCTCCAAATAAAAAATAAGATCTATCTTTAGTACGAAAATGCCTAAGTACCTGAAACTTTGTATTTGTGCTCCTCCACTTACTATAGTCACGGGCCGCTCCTGCCCATAACATTTTGATGCTAAAACCCCTTTATCGTTAGATAACGATGCCTTAACTAATTATTTTCGTTTGTTGGAAACAATAAAGATTGGATTGTTGCTCGATCTACTTTGGTCGTGTGACTTTTAAGTGCCCGGGCCTGTCTTTCTAGTTGGCTATGTTATACTCCCACCACTGATTTTTAATAAAACTGACATGCTTTGCATACATAGGGGATTGGTTTTCCAAATTTCACAACGGGGCCTTTGGGTTTCAAGGATAAACAAAATCTGACCTAGCTCTTGGACTATGTACTTCAAAATTAGTAATCTACAGAGTGATCCACATTTCAGTAGACTTTTTAAAACCTTGAAATTAATAAACCATTTGAATAAAGCGATGCGATTTTTTATAATGAAATGCTCAAAAACACGAGGGATTTTTTTTATAATGAAATATATTTTTTATAATTGTTGGAGTTCTAAATTCTTCTTAATTTGATTTCTTGAATCTTCGAAAGTCGCTTGTGTGTAAGCGTTTCTTTAAGCAACATCAAAGTAACATCTTTAGAGCCAAGATAGTGAAATTTTTACTATTAAGGGCAGCCTCATATTTGCAAGTGGCAAGGTTGGCTTGTACTATCCAAGTGAAGATGCCGTAACGTGTGTAGCTTATACATTCCCTGTTGTTTAAAGACTTATTGAAGAGCATGAAACTTTGTTGCTTCAGCAACAAGAGCACAGAAAATTAGCACTTCTTGAAGGTGTCTTTATTGGGCATCATTCTATCAGTGGACATATAATTTCTACATTAATCCGACAAATTGTGAATTGTACAGTGAATATTCTATTAAATAATTATCGAAAAAAAAAGTGAACGACATTGAATCAAAAAAAATATCACTGTATAAAAAAGATTAATAATGAATTAACCTCATCATACTTTTCTAATACAGTCGAACCTCAATTTCTTGAAATATTTATATTTTCCTACATTTTCACTATTACTATAGTTATCTCAGAAAACCTTTGTATGTTGAATTTTTGCTTCAATTTTGCTGCCTACAGTACAATATTATCATTTATATTCTTCTGTATGCAGTACTTTTAATAACTTAAAATTTTTGATTTAAAAGTACCTTCATTTCTCAAAACTTCTTTGTCTTGATTTTTTTTTTCTGTTCCTTGAAATTTGAGATCTCGAGATTTGAATGTATATAACAAATATATGATAATTCAATTCAATTCATATTTAATGAATATTGTAAAAGGAAAAGTAATGAATCCAGGAATAAAACATAATAGCTAGTTGCTATATATGATATCATTTGCAAATCTGATTATTGGTTTCAACTTTATCACATTTACCAGATGTATTAAATGTAATCGCAAGAATAGATGAAGAGTGGATGGGGGGGAGGGTTAATCTTTTCTCCTCCCCTTCATCTGTTCTTTGTAATCGCCATTTCATTATGGTGAGAAATGAAAAGTTCTGGTATTCATGATAGCTTACCGTGTAATCGTTAATTCATTTATTAGATATATTTTTTCCTGTTTGTTTCCTTTTCTCCTTCAACCTAATAACTAGCTGTGGATTTGTTAGACTGTAAAGTTTTAAAAGTAATTTTACATATTTCAAATGTAATTTAAAATCACTGGTTAAAGTAACTTATTGAAGTATCTAAATTTCAATAAACCCTGCGGATAGTCTTCAAATGATGAGAAACAAGATTCTTGTCCACAACTATTTTTATATTTAAAGGATGTACAGTCTGGTTACCTTGTCAACATCGTTCAGCAGCATGATACATTATTCAACAAGTTAGATAGCGGTTTTAGCTGAGTAACAAACCGGATGAAAATTTAACAAAGGGGAGTATACATTAATATAATAAAAATTAAGAAGCTTTAGTTCAATTAAGTTTTAAGTTGTGTGATTCCAGGAAGTATTCTATTTTGTGACATGCTCTTCAAATGACATAATACTGCTGTGTCACTTGCTGAATAATGCATTGTGCTGCTAAGCGAAATGTACATCTAGTAAATAAAAAAATATAGTAGTGGACAATAAGTTTCGTTTCTCATCATTTAATTAATGTATATTTATCAAACTTACTAATGTAAACTGATTATGAATAACAGGTTATTATGTAAATTCACCTTTTCATCATATTGCTAAATGTATATAATTTTATTTTTTTATATCTAATTTTAAATAATGTCAAGTTAATTTTGAACAAACAGTTTACACTGTTAATGATAAAACATAATATGAATTTCATCGTCTTTTAATTCTCTTAAATGAATAAATATTTGTTTTTTTAAACTAGCTGGCTCTTAATTATCTTTGTATTCATGTTTATGGTTTTTATTAAAATGATTAAGTTTTTGTTTCAAAGTATATTATAATCACTAATTGTATTTCAATTTGCAAATAAAATACTATAGTTGTAATTTTAATTTTTCTTTAGACATATACATTTGTGACATTACTATACTTTAATTTAGTATAAAAATAACTGCTTACAATATATTTGTAGCCTCCCAGACCCCATTAGCATATTGCGCAAGTGTGCACTGAGCCAAGGAACAGCACTTGGGGTAAGTGAGAGCAGAAGTTCGAGACTGATACTAGAAAAACGACTGATAACACCGTAATTTGAGATATACACACTTTATTCCTTTCATCTACAAGAAAGCATACATATTATTCATTACCTTAAGTCTAAGGGCCCATCTCATTAACATGCACATTTATTAAGGCGTTAACGCAATTTCCCAGATCGTTAAACTAGCCTACCGGCACTCTAGCCTTGCATAGCTTAATTGCGCTGTAATCTCTCTTAAAGTGAGGTCACAACCGTTTTCATACAGCATGCTATGAATAGTACTGAATGTCTACGTTCCGAATCAAATACTCCAGACTAAACGCTAACGAGAGCGCAAAGTCCCTCCTTTATTATGGCGAGATAAGGGGGGAGGAACAGTGACCCCTCTTGGCGACGTGAACATCAGCGAGCTATCCACTGGCAGCATCAACCACGGTGTGTGCATTGATACACTCTATGGGTGCATGCCATTTTTTTTTGCTAAATGAACTGTGGTTAAAATTACTGAATAACCTCACTACTAGATTTACAATGTCGCTAAACTGCGCGGCAAGGTGCTTAGTAAGTAAAATTAAACTACTCAATAAACTTAGACGGTAAGTGGCGACTTTAACACACATAGTCTGGAATCAAGCTCTGAAAGCAATCTTTATCTTCGCAACACAAAACTTGCGTCAAATGTCCGTTACGCTTGAGGCCAAAATGGAGCGAATTCACCAAGATTCTTCCAACGCCGTTCGGTTCCATCTAACGTAGGCTTGTTTTATGGTCCAAGTGACGTTGCGGGGCAACCATCTGACATCCATTCAACGAGGCGTAGGCACTGGGTATTTCATTCCTCTCGCTCGTTTCCTTGGTTCTTACGCTTGGTGGCAGCCATACATTCGTGCAAAAATGTAAAACGACAAGCAAAATTATGGAATAAATAACTATGACGAGAATAGTTATGTTTTACTTTAAAACATATTTACGTGACGCTTAATAGCCAAAATCCAGATCCCAACGCTGGCACCTATCTCCAAGCCAATGTACGTTATTCTCAGATAGATCAATGTTCTTTTCACCTGTTATAATTCTTCTATATATATCAAGAGACTGTATAACATCGACTATCATTATGTTCCAAAAATTAGCTCAGCCAAAATTATGATAAACACTCATCACAAAAGTCCAAAAAGGAATACCAAAAAATAATAAAATTTTTAACAAACACGATAACACGCTCATCTCTTTCTCCGAAAACGATCGCTACAATCCCTCGTTGGAAGCTGAGCAATCTTCGCGGAAAACATCCTAACAATAGCTGCTCCAACAAAGGACCATTTACGATCGCCCACGGAGAAATATCTACTACTCATTCATACAATAAAACAAACAACGCGCACTTATATTTAACTATACACTACACGCAACACACACATACAACGAACACACACTCTTTATAGCTACTACACGAGACTACTAAACTGGAACGTCACATATTAGTCCGTTTGTTATGAGGTGTAGAATGGGAGGGTGGATCTGCTAAGAAACAACTTAAATTTGGTATCTTAGATTTTTGATGAAGTTTAAATATCTTTTATACAGGTATATAAGATTTTTTTTTTCAAAATTTAGGTTCGTTTTAATGTTTGGTTTTTATAGATAATGATCTACCTATGCGAATTAATTACGAGGCTATTTATTCATATTCCTTATAATTGAAAAGCTAAAAAAATATCCTTGCCCTTGTATTAACTCAAACTTTAATTTTAGAATGCCAACTCCATTTTTTAACACATACAGTAGAAACCAAACTTACTTATCTTATAAAAAAAATATTGATTGACCCGCGTTTCGATCATCAACAGTCTTATTTCTGACGTCACAGTTTACGTGTTGCAGCCTTGTTTCTAGGTGGCGTTGGCTCACGCCTCGCTCTATGGGCGCACGGGAAACAAAAAAAAAGCTAACGATTGAGTCTCCGGTTTTTGCCTTATTTCTCCAGTCTCCGGTTTCAAACAGCCAATCTCCGATTTTGCAGCCGTAACTGTGGGACTCGAAAGTCACTTTGAAGGTTACGTTAGGTTAATAATTTATAACATGATCTGCATGGATTTTTATGAATATATTAAACACCCAGAACATTTAAGTTCACTAGAAGGTTGTCGGAAGAATTCAAAATATACGTTCAAATTTAATAAACTGTGATATCATATATTTTTAATTTGAATCTTGTAATTTAAATAGTAAGCATTTACATATTTTTTATCATGTAATTTTACATACAATTTATATCATTATCATTATTTGAAAGCACAGTCTATAGATATTCATGATCATCGAGCATTATTGTTAAAATGAAGCTAAAGTTTCTAGCTCCCAATAGGGTGGGAACTCTATTGAAAAATGGCGCTGCATGTACAATCTGCCTAACTGCGCCTGCAGCGCCACTCTATCGGCAGACAGAAACTTTACTTTCGTATTCAGTTTCAATGAAAGTCTCTATCGCAGGTTGCAGCCGGGAATAGTGCGATCTATGCGGCACCTCGGACGATCTGTTTTCCTTACCTTCTCGAAACAATGGGAAATGGCCGAAGCTCGATGACCATGAATATCTATAGACTGTGTTTGAAAGCAATGTGACTTCATTAATCACACAATGCCCATTTCCGGTATTCAATCTTTAAACATTGACTTCCGGTTTGACAATTTCCGGGTTTCCGGTTTTGAAACTCTCTAAAGGTGGCAACCCTAAATGACTAGGACACGTGATGATAGCCTCCTAGTAATCAGTGTTGCCAACTTGGGGGGATTCCCCCTAGATTTAAGAGGGAAAATTTTTTTTAAGGGGCATAAATGGGGAAATATATTTTGGAGGGAAATTTGGGGGTAAGGTTTGAAAACATTAGCTTAAAATGAAAGAATGTAATTTGAATATGACATGCGTCAACTACAAGAAATTGTAGCGTGCGTTCGCGCCAATCAGGAGCGACGATCTTGGTAAACTACTTTTCGGATAAGATTGCAAATCAAAGATATTAGAGAATCTAAAGCTACATAAGATATTTTTGAAAAATGTTATTGCCCCTTGTCTTTTTGATGATTTAATTGCTGATTTAGGAAATAGTCCTTACTCAGTAATCGTTGATGAAAGTACGGACATATCAGTCACAAAGTTGTTACGTACTATGTTAAAATACTTCTCCACAAGTTCTGGAAGAATTGTAACTACATTTTATCGGTTTCTGGAATTAGGTCACTGATGTCAAAAACTTTAACTTTGAACCTTATGTGATGCATACGACATCGATTTATTTTCGTTATGATTTTAAATGTGTGTCAAATTCATTGCCAGAATATGAAGTTAATGATGTAAAAAGCAGATGCAGAGAATTCATAATTACACTTTGCAAACAAATTCAGCAGAGGATTTCGTCAAACATTGCCCTTTTGCAACAAGTTTCTACATTAAATCCTTCGGTTGCAACATCCAAAGTGAAACCATCTATTAGAGACTTGGCAATGCAACTAGGCTTTTCTCCTGCTTAAATATCTAGAATTAAGATCCAGTGGGCTAATTTAAATAATAAACAGTAGGCAAATGTAGATACTGCAGAAGCGTTTTGGGCTGAAGTAAATAAAGATGTGGACTCAGTAAACCACCAATGATTCCCTGAATTGTCCAGGTTGGCTATGAAAGCCTTGTGCTTATCAATCAGCAATGCTGCTGTAGAAAGAGCGTTTTCAGAATATGGCTTGGTAATAACAAAGATTAGAAACAAGATATCACTTGAAGTTGTTCAATCAGAGATGACCATAAGATACCAACTTAAACGACAAGAAATTAAGTGTATTCAGTTTGAACCTACTACACCCATGTACCAAAAATTCAATCAGACAATGTACAATCACAAACTGACTGCCATTGAAGAAGACTGCTTAGAAAATGTACTGGACACACTAAATGTTAAAATTGTCATTGTTTAATTTCATTTAAATAAAATGAAATTAAAAAAGTACTATGTTTTTTTAATTTCGTAATTTGGGGGGATATTTAGGGGTTTTTCAAAAATTCTGGTAAGATTTGAGGATGGGTGACGACATCTAGGGCGAGAATGAGGAAAAAAGTTGGCAGCACTGCTAGTAATAGTAATGAGGTCTAATTGTAATGAGTGATGTTAGCCTCCACGTTCTCCACTATAGGTTCGACGTCCACTCAGAAATGCATTTTACCATAAAAATAATTACTCATTTCTACTCGATATTATCGATACTTTTTCATTGAATACTCGATATTAATATCGAACATCACTACTTTGACATAAAGACTTACCCAATTGACATAAAAATACACTAATGCGCAATTTAAGGAAATTTTAAGTATGCATAATTCTTATTCGGTTTTGCCATTTACTGCTACGTACAGACAAGACTTTGTTTTTTTTTCCAAATTTCAAGATATTTTTTCGAATCACGAGTTTTTAAGTTGTAATAGTTGCATAATGGTCTATTTTGCTGGATACTAGAATGAATAAACAACAGATTTTTATAACAAAATGGTAATGTTTTAAAGAACCTACGCGTAGTTGTTTTTCTGCCCGGATGATGCAATTAATGCGAAACGCATTGGTTCATTAAAACATTACCATTTTGCTATAAAAATCTGTTGTTTATTCATTTTTAAGTTGAATTCAGAGAAAGAATTTATTTTGAGTTTCAAAACTAACACACGTGCCTTCTCTCTTAGAAAATAGCAGCCAAAAAAAGAGTCACGCGCTTATCCGCCTTCGCAGACGAAACGTTTCGATCAATACGTTCCAGTTGGTATAGCAACCAATGACGTAGCTCCTCCTCCTCGATTCATTTCTGCGCAGAAGCAAGGCGAAACTTCTAATAGAATCACACGCCAAGACTGGCTCATCGATTTAGAGGCCTGCCGCGTGCACTGTAAAGGAAAGCGCTAAGAGGTGGCTGATAAAGTGAATCGTTGTGAAGTGAGGATCGATATCTTGCGGACGAGTCGAGTAAGGAGAACTCTTGTTACTACTTGTTGCATACATACATGGAGGATACGCGTTTCAAGTAGTACCTGCATTCACCAAAGACGTTGCAAGAATGCTGCTTAGAACGTATCATGGACACTGTAGGAGCTTGCAATATCTTCGCTAAATTAACCGACAACGAAAACTCGAGTGGGCAGTTTTCGGATGTCAAAAACCTCTTTGTCTACGTACCCAGCTGGATCATTGCGGATATTATAATAGAGGTGGTCGGCATGATCCATGACGGGGATGACCTGACAAGAACTGATACGGATGCCCGATCAACAAGGAAGTGGTCAGAATCCTTTTATGCAAGCCCATATAGAGACTCAAGCTGAAATTGGATAAGATCAAAACGAATGATCTGGAGGGGGTTTTCAAAATGATTAAAGGCACCGAATCGTGGCTTAAGGTACTGAAACTCAATGAGAGTTTACGGAGACAGAATTTATATGACCCTGGTTTTTCCCATTATGAAGACGTGCATTAGGGATATGCCTTCATAACGCACTTGGAAATTGAACTGCTGGGCGATGATAGTTTCCTGGAGACAATCGGTGGGAGTTCTCCAAATTTGGAGTTCCTGCGAATCAACTTGTGTCCTTTGAAGAGTGAGCGATTGAAGAACCTGTATTTGAATCCAAAGGATCAAACAAAAAGGTGCCAGAAACTTGAATCCTTGAAACTAACACTTCATAATAGACTTCTGTATAACAACAATCTTATCGACAACCTCGCTGCCTAGTTGTTTGGCCTGCCGCAATTATCTGTCCTTGGTGTGCCTACGCTTCGACATGGGCAAAGTGTTCCGACTGGCATACGACAACAACGAGCAGCGACGCACTCAACTCAACATCCGAAAGCGCTTTTACACTCACAGCTTTTGTCCACAACTCCATTCTGTCCATCTACCACACTTCTGTCCACATTTGAAATAGTTAACTCTCTAAGAATTACAAACAAACGATCTTTCCTGTCATGACAACGTTGAGGAAAGTGGCGTTCTTGCTTAACACAGACTTCGACCACGGAATCGTTCCCTTTCTACAAAACAACGGCAAATTCTTAGATGTCCTGCGCTTCGGCGGCGTTGTGTACGTCAACTTCACCACTGTCGATCAACTGTGTAGGAATCTCAAAAAAATTGAGTTTGATGAGGTGGAAACTTTACACGGTTCCTTCTCGCCGCAGCCTCTGTTCATGAAAGTGGAGTCTTTGCGTTTTAGCAACTTTAAGTCCGTTACTTCTGAATACGTATCCTGGTTCGTGCGTTTGATCTCGCACTGCCAAAATCTGCGCCACTTGTTCGCTTGCTTGAATGGATTGAATCTGGATCACTTGAAGGAGATTATTTCCGAGAATCCTTTCCATCATCTTACTGGCAACTTCGTCCAATCGGATTCTTTGTCCGTAGAAGGAAAGACATTCGGTGAGGCGTCTCTTCTATCTCCTTTTCTACACACATTGCGGGACACACTGTGAGACATTTTGACTTTGACTATGACGAGAACAATGTCTGATTCTAACCATGTAATAAGTTGTCGTTAATCTGTTGTCAACGTACGTGCTGCTATTTACAAACCTGTGTGAAAAATATGTGAAATGGACGTGAGAGCCTAGTTTTCGGCCGCCTAACGAACCTGATAATTCCAGCTGACTGATTATGCCAATCTGAAAGGAACAAGAGATGGGAAAAGTGTATACAATATTGTTCATTAAATACTACTTATTCTATATGCTGGTGTTTCCTGTTCTCTTCCTGATCATGACCAGTTTACACACGTTCAAGGTGAATCATGTTCAAGCTTTATCAACAAATTCGTGCGTTCACACTTCGAAATCTTAATCACGATAGAGTTACGAATTTTGCCGCCAGATGGCTTCATGGAGTTCTTAGTTATAGGCTAAGGTCAAAAACCCTCACTGGTGAGAGAATAATGACGTAATTTCTCACTAACTGGTTAGCCACAGCAGCACTAAGTGGCGCTTCTGACCGCGTTAAAGTGACGTCACAAATTTCTCACTGGGATTTCTGACCGACTAAGAACTAACTCTTCTCACTGATGAGAGTTTTTGGCCTTAGCCATAGGCACGTTACCGCCGACCTAATCTTCTCTGATTATAAAAAAAACTTTTTTTCTTTCTTGTTTCGGTTCATAACCGATGTTCTTGGACAAATAGAGATCCTTGTATGTTAAATATTCTTGGCATGAGGATGCAATTAGTTCGTAAAAACTCTGAAATATAAAGCGAAGCAGCGTGTTTCCGCCATTAGGAAAACCTTCAGGAGCGTATTGGTTTCTGAGAGTTGATCGGCTTTGAACGTGTGTGAAATTACACACGTTCCGAACATGCTGATCAGGTTTCACTTAATCACGTTTTGTTCACTTTACATTTATTATCATGTTCAGCGAATTGATCATGATCAAGATTGAGTGTGAATAGGGTATAACAAAACCTACTTGACTCGAAAGGGTTTCATTCGAACGCGCCTCGTAAGCCCTCAAAGTCAGTTATTATAATTAGACAATGATGCATATAATGATATTTTAAAATTTGTTATGTTTTTTGTGGAGGTATAAATAATCAAGCAAATCAAAAAAATAATAATTTAATCCTATTTTTTAAATATTATTATTATTATTATTATTATTATTATTATTATTAGTATTATCATTGTCATTGGTTGGGGAAGCCAAACTCGGATCAAGTCCGGAAGTTAATCCCAGAGGCGGATCGAAATGTAAGGGAGTGAAGGTTATGCCCTTGTGGGAGTTTTGATGTTTGGGTGCAAGAATTTCCTTACTATGTGACAGGTGTTTAGAATTATGGCTTTCTGTAAGGTTGGGTTTAAATTTAGTGTTAACAGACTTTTGTGCAGCGAATGTGGAATAACCCCAGTGGCGGAAAGAACGAAAGGAACAATAACCCCAAAGGCGTTTTATTTCGTGTGCAAGATCCGTAAATTTAGTTATTTTGTAAATTGTGTGTGTTGAGGAAATCTCATTTCGGCCGCTTGTACCCGCGATCGCACTTTTTCAATCATTACCCAAGACTCATGACCATTGGTGAGAATGGGCACAAAGATACAAGGGTGGACTGAAAAGTAATTGCCTCCATGGCTTTAACTTTATTTTTTAACCGATTTTCCAAATTCTTTTTGTGTCTGATACTCACATTTCTCCTGTATGTAATGCACTATTCACTTATTGACATGGTCCCCACCCTTTTCCACGTATTGTACCAACGCGAGAGAAGTAGGGTGAACCCTTCGGAGAGGAATTCCGGGGCTGTCGTCGACGCCAACACCAAACGGCAGGTTTTACCTCGTCGTCAGAACGCAACTCGTGCCCTTTAAGGTGCTCTTTCCTCTTTGGGAGGTGGTGAAAGTCGCAAGGTGCAAAGTTCTTTCGTTTTTGAAATGCAGTTTTTCATCTTTGAACTGTTGGCGCTGCAACCCCCTCTGATGCGTGGCGTTATCGTGCTGCAGAAGAGGATCTAAAGCTGACATTCGGTCCTCGTGTCGACGACGACCCTGGAATTCCTCTCCGACGCGTTCACCCGACTAGTCACGCGTTGGTACAATGCGTGGAAAGGAATAGGGACTATGTCGAAAAGTGAATAGTGCCTTACATAGAGGACAAATGGGAATATCAGATACAAAAAGAATTTAGAAAATCGGTAAAAAAAAAAAAGTTACAGCCGTGGAGGCATTACTTTTCAGCCCACCCTTTTTTCGTAGAATTGAAGATGGAGAGCTTGGCTTTGTTACCCGGATCGAGTTTCGTTACCACAGATCGCCACAGTTCACGGTCTGACACAGCTTGCTGCACCGATCCGAGCATCCAATTCTTTCTCCTGCCGTCCATCACTCGTGAATGCAATCTGGAGATACTTGAATTTCTCCACCTGTGTCAATGAGGCTCCCCTAACATGGAGAGCGCACTGAGCAGGCTGTCTTGTAAGGACCAAAACCTCGGTTTTAGCCACACTGATCTTCATCCCAGCTTCTTCACATTTGGCTATTGCAAACTGATCTAGTGCATGCTTAAGGTTCGTGCGAGAAGACGCAAGGAGTAATGACCGAAAGAGAGCGATCGCGGGTGCAAGCGGGTAGAAGAAATGAGATTTCTGAGAGGTGTGGCAGGTATTACCCTACTAGATAAGAGTGCACAGCAGCACAATAAAAGAGTCTTTAGGTGCCGAGCCGTTCCTTCTCCGCATTGAGAGATCTCAGTTGCGCTGGTATGGCCACATGATACGGATGCCAATGCAAACTAGTCGTCTTAGGCAGTTGTTATTTTCCAAGCCAGTGGATAAGAAACCAAGGGGTCGGTGGAAACAGGTGGCTAGACTACATGGAGAATTTGAGTTCGAGTCGCTTGGATATAACCAGGGAGGACATGCGCCTGATGGCGGAAGATCGCTATCGCTGGAGATCCTCCATAGGGCTGCTGCCCCCGCGACCCTAACGGATAAGCGGGTTTGAAAAGTAAGTAAGTAAGTAAGTAAGTAAGTAAGTAAGTAAGTGTGGTGTTCTCTAAGACAGTGTCGGGGATATATTTATTGTATGGAGTGTGAATGTCCCTTAGCTTGTGTATCTTAGCTACACGTTGGCTACCTGGTTATGTCTGTGTAAAAAATCTGTCTGCGTGAGTATTTTGCAACTGGATATGACGTGTTGGATGGTTTCCTCTGCGATATGGCATTTCCTGCAAGACCCGTCAGTCGATTCTTTGCTAATATGTTTTCTGTAGCTTTTAGTGTTAATAACCTGGTCTTGAATAGCAAATCATTATTCCTTTAGTTTACCCAAAGAGACTCCTTTCACTCAACCAAAAGTTCGACGCTTTTTTGTCGACGTGCAGCTGCTTGAGGTCAGAAGGATGTCTACCGTGGAGTTGCTTTCCGAGCCATGATTGAAGTTTAGTGCATGTTATGGGTCTTCTGCATGCTGTTCAGATTCAAAGGTGTGTATTTTGTATAAGGCATGCAGACTGCTTTGTGTTATATTGTGACGAACCCCCCCCCTTAGATATTTATTTATCAATAAGTATCTGACAGACCGCGAGTGGAGAGCTTGTCCGGATTCGGGAGTGTTCAAGAGTGCAACACAATGATAACAATCAGCATAAACTTAAATGAAAAAAACAAACTCTTTACTTCTGAAAGTTATTAACCCAACCAAAATACATAAATTACAAAACTCAAAACGATAACTTGAGGGGACCTGCGAGTACTTCAAGACCACTATAACTTATTAAGCATAGTTTATCAAACTACCTATCAAGAAACTATTTAATCACTTTTAACCTGCGGATCATACCCTATAAAGAAGGAGGAGGATGCAATGAGTCCACCGACTCAAAATCCAAACTTATCTAGAAATGGCCCTTAGGCTATCGCTGCCTCGAGCAGACTGATCCATGCGATGCTTGTTACTGCAAACTTATAGAGCGAATGGCGCCACCCCTCAGAAATTAGATCAACGTCCCCAAATGACGTCGTGTGAATCCTTTTACACAGCACATATGCATAAGAGGGTAGATCACCGAAACCCTGTAGGGTGAAGCACACTGGCCTCGGTTTGCACCTTCGCACTACTGGTGTCCTGTTTGCTGGCCTCAGCGTACGCCCTTAATGGAACCAACGATAATAGCAAGGATACCACCACCACGCACAAGCCTATACGGCTCAAAAGCGCTTACCAGCCTCTACGCAACACTTCCATAAAACGTACGTCCCTCCTTATAGGAAATCCAACCAAGCACTTATTACTAAGCCTAACGTTTATAAAAAAAATATTACATCAAATCTTCTTAGGGTACAAAACATTCCAGAAACAAAGTACACTAAATATCCTAGAGTGTGCTCTTAGGCAACCCCACACGTGCACTGAACTAGACCAGTTCTCCACGGCGCAGCATAAACGACAAACGAATTCTCCAGGCCATCAGTCGCTATGCTCAAAAATTCACCTCTCTATCGTAGACACACTCTCTTTCGTCGCGTCAAAAAATACAAGGCAACTCACCAGCTGATGTCATCTGTTTGCTTTCGCATCTTACCGTTGACCGCCTCGATCAGGCTTACCAGGCATTTGGCGGCCCAGCCGCGGCAGCGTTCGAGATCCACGAAGACACAGAGGCATAGAAACGAAAACAAACTAAGAATAAAACCAGCTGAACACTTTAATTTATACACTTCAAATAAACAACATGGTTCTGGAGGAATCAACTATGCAACAAGATTAATCGAAACTATTCATCTCGGCCTTAGCGTGAAAAACTAAACCCGCTCAGGTCGACTGTTCTTTTTTTAAAACAAGCTCAAAAGAGCTCTCGCTCCGACTTAACTCGTCGCGGAATCGCATAACCAACAACAGCATAACCAAAAAAACAAAAAAAAACCTATTCCTCCGTAACCAAGTAGTGAAAAGAAAATCTCCGAGAAAACAATGTCAGCTCCAACAAATGCGATTTATGTTGCAAAGAACAGCAATCGTCTAAAACAAAAGAACAACAATATCCAATCAAAAACAAAAGAATAAAACACACTTAAACTAATGTCCCCTGCCAGGCGCAACGGATCAACTGACATAGAATGTCACAATATCAATGAGACTTCGGCCTCCCTCTAGTTGGCAGTGTGAGTCCTTCAATACCTGCGTGTGCATGGTGCTTTCTGTACTTTGTAAGCAGTTTACATTGTTTCCTCTCAAATCTCTCAAGATCTGTGTGTCCACTGTATTACTCCAAAGGAGTAGGAGAGTATTGGCGTGGCAGAAGCATTGATGGCCCTGATTAAATTTCTGGAATTTAAATGCGTTTTAAGTAATGTCTCTAGCCTATGAAGATGTTGTTTAGTGAGTGTATTTATGTGTTTGTGCTCCAAAACAGCAATGTGATCTATGTCATCTAATGTGAAGCTTTATTCTTCTGAGTACTCCATTTTCAATGTGAATGGTTTTGCATTTGTCCAACCCAAATTGCATGTGTATGTCTTTTGAAAAAGTTTGTATAATGTCAAGTAATTGGTGCAATTGTGTTTGTCTGGAGGCGTGGATTTTCATGTCGTCCATGTAGATTAAGTGTGAAAGCGTGTAGTGGCAGCTTTTATTGTTTATTGTGTAGCTGCAAGTTGTGCTGTCCAGTCTGTTGGAAAGTGCATTTACCGTAGTGCAAAACAAAACCAGAGTGGACGATGCCCCGGTTTATCTGTATTTTGTTGATCGTGATGGTTTCACTGTTGAATGTGAGGTGTTGTGTAGTTCTCCAATGCAGCATTGTACTTTCTAAAAATGTGGTATGTGTAGGGTCATTTAATATAATCGTAGTGTATACAGGGTGTTTTTGAATTGAGTACAGATTTCTGGGAAATGACAGAAGAAGTCCTTAGAGTTTTCATTGTCATATAAACATGGGGTCCCCGCAGCATGTTGGTTGCATTGAACAATCAAATGACAGTGTGCGTTGGTAGGCCTAGATTATTTTATTTTTAACAATTAACACAAGCAATCTACTGTATGATTGTTCGAAATGACCGCCATTTGCTTCATAGCACAATTAGAAACGCCTTATGATGGTTTGATGTACGCGTAAAAACAGTTAATTTGCACGGTCGCTGACGTCACCTGCTGCCGCGACAACACGAGCCGCCAATTCTTCTTCGCTATCTACGGGTTCGGAATACAACATTGATTTTATGCTTCTCCATAAAAAATCTATATATTTTACATTATATTCATTCATGACACACAATTTCAATTAGTTTTATATATTACATGCCTTATCTTATCATTGAAAATTTTTGGAGGGTGTCATAAGTGTACCATTAGAGCATGTGCTATTGTTTCGTTTCACGGAATCATATTTATCAATTGGCGAAAATAGTAATTAATATCCGCTTCTATCTCGTCATTACGATTTCTTGGATATGTTACTTAAATTCCCATTGAAAATTGCTAGGTGGTGGAGAGTAGGCACCATTTTGCACCACCGGCCTCGGTGGCTCAGTGGTTGCGGATCGCCTCTGGTGCCCGAGGACACGGTTTCGACCTCGACCAAGGACGACGAGGATTTTTTCAGAGGGGAAATCCTGAGATCACGCACTTCCTTCGGAAGGGAAGTAAAGCTGTTGGTCGCATGTAGTCTTTGCCGGCTATTGCACGTTAAAGAACCCTTGTGAAGCAAAATTTGCGACGCTTATAACGCTGTCCTGAAATGAAAAGGAAGTTACTACCAAAGAAACAAAACTATTTATGCACGTGCTGTTGAAGCTATTTAGCTAATATCTGTGATTGGTTCGTTTTATGGACCATGTTCATCGACTGACGAAAATAGTAATGAATAACCGCTTCTATCTCGTCATTACGATTTGTTTGATATATTACTCAATATATCTTCACAGTGAAAATTGCTTGGTGGGAAGATAGAGGTACCATTTGTGCACGTGCCAATGAACTGATTTAGATAATATTTGTGATTGGTTCTTGCAATGAACCAGATTCATCCACTGCCGAAAATAGATTTTGAAAATCTTTTATAGCCTCAGAGAAGTTATAGTTAGAGACAGACACGTTTCCCTACACTGATAGCATAAAGCACCTTTCCGTACTAATGAAACCATTAGGTAATGACATAACCAAGTACCGAAAAGTTAAAGCATTTGCAGAACCATATTTTAAACTGCACTATGTTAATATTGAAACAATGAACCAAAATGGTTCTACTAAACCAGGTTCCTTGAAACCAATTTGGACTATCATTAATTTTGCGTTATATTCATTCATGACACTTAATTTCAAGTCGTTTGATATATTACATGCCATATCTTATCATTGAAAACATTTGAAGGTAAAATAAAGGTACCATTAGAGCAAGTGCCATTATTTCGATTTCAACCATTGTCCTAAAAGTAAGTAAGTTCATTCCCGGAACCATATATATTAATTGGCGATAATAGTAATGAATAACCGCTTCTATCTCGCTATTAAGATTTGTTTGATATAATACTAAATGTCTTCCCATTGAAAATTGCTTGGCGGGAAAATAGAGGTACCATTTATGCATGTGCCAATGAACCGATTTAGATAACACCGGTGGGCAAGAAATAACGTGAGGTGTTGAGAGCTCGCTAGCGGGAATTCTATTAGGCCAAATGCAGTACATTTTGGTGTATAAACTTAATGGAACATGCAGTTTCGACTTGTGCAAAAAAATAGTACCAAAATTCGCCAAAGGGGGCCCTTATTTCAAGAAAACAATGAATACCTAATTGTCAAATGAACAAATACCGTACAAACCAACTTTAGCAACAACAATAAACAATGTTTTGATTTTATATGCAAATGTGTTTCAATATGAGCACCAGTGTGCTGTTCCAATAGCTGCATGCAGTACACGACATTTTCTACGGCAGCTCGCAGCATATCTGCATTAATTAGTCTGAAATGGAACGTTATTTGATCCTTTAAGGTTGAGAGGTCAGGAACATGTGCTTGATACACAAGGCTTTTCAAATATCCTCATAACACAAAACGGAAGGGTTGAAATCAGGCGACCTGGGTGGTCATACCGTGGGAAATGCAAGTCTTATTATCCTGTTTTCTGAAAAACGTTCTCGCAAGATCTGCTGCACCTGAAGTCTGATGTGCGGAGGCACACCATCCTGGATAAAAATGGTAGAATCCAGCCAGACCTTCTCCTGCAATCGTAGTATCACAAAATTCTTAAGCATTTCGGCATACCTGGCACAATTACACGGAACTAGTCACCGGTCCACGGGGACGGATTTCTTCAAAAAAGTACGGGCCAATGACGAAAGAAGCAGTAAAGCCGCACCATACCGTTAGTTCTGGTGAATGCATAGGAGTTGGCAGACACACATGTGGATTTGATGCAGTTGTGGGTATTGATATCACCATTCAAAAAAAATGTGCCTCATCACTCCATAAAATTTGCCATGGCTCTGCAACATCCACTTCGGTACGTGCTAAAAATCTCAACGAAAAGTCAGTCGGGTACGTTCATCTCCAGGAAGCAATTGTTGAACAGGTGTGAGTTTATAGGGATAAAATTAAATATGGGATATCTGTTTGGCGTGCTATTGCGTGTGCACTGCTTGTACCCTGCACAGTAGTCATCACCTGTTCCACAATAGCAGTTGCAACTTTTTTAACGTGTTGCTGCCTGATTCGTTTGCACTCCTAGAGTTCCGGTAGATTCAACTCGTTCAATCATTTTCCGTAAGTTAGTTATGCTCCTCGTAACGTTTTCAATCGCCGGAATTCACGATGGGCAGCACTTGCATTGTCGCTCTTCTCATAAAACAACTCGACTGATAACGCCTGGTCAGGCAGAGTAAGCGTCATGTCAGGCCATTCGTTCGTGAATGATGGGAAATCCCCAGCCTTGCCTTTTATTGTCATGATTGCTCAACCCGGAACGCGCTTATGCAAATGTATTCATTGTTTTCTTAAAAAAGCGCCCCCTATGGCGACTTTTGGTATTATTTTTTTTCTTTTTGAAGAAATCGAAACTGCATGTTCCACTAAGTATAGACATCAAAATGTACTGCATTTGCCTTAATAGATTTCCCGCTAGCGAGCTCTGAACACCTCAAGTTATTTCTTGCCCACCCAGCATTTGTGATTGATTCGTCACGTTTCCCCACACTGATAGCATAGAGCACCTTTCGGTACTTAATAATTGAACAATATGGGCATGACTTTAAATTGTGACTGGAGTCAGTGTATGTTTGATTAAGGTGCTGCTCAGTCATATACGCCCGCATTATTCCCCATTAAAATCGCTCCCATAGCTAGAATTAAGTGTCCTGTTAGTGGTAATCGGAGTGTTTTCCAATCGTAAAAATTGGGGGGGGGGGAGGGTTATCGGCCCGTACATTTTTATAGCAGGCGTTTGTTTATTGCATGTTGGGTTGCTTTTATGTTTAAACAGGGCTTTACACTGAACCCAAAACGTATTTAGTTAAGCAAATCTTATGTAGCATGTAATATTTTGAGTTTTCAGTTTAAATTATCATTTGTTAATGGGGGAATTGTTAACTTACTTGAGCGAACTGTCGGAGTCGGCAACATTTGTACTGTACGCAATAGCTCCTGTTTTTTTGTAATAAGTCGTTTTCCGAGAAGGTTGACAAGTTACTGCGTGTTTGTTGTATTAGAGAATGGCGAGATATATTAAAAAAGCAAGCGTCGAGAGGTTTCTGGCCTGTGCGTTCGAAAAAAAAATATAAAAAAATGTCAGCAATAGGAGAGGCCCCCACACATTAATTATATCGGGTGAATGCTTCAAACTAGCTTACTAATATGCGATAAACATTAACTTTGAGCTAATAGAAGTTAAGCCAGTTTGTTTATTATTTTTTTGTGTGTTTTTATCGCCGAGAGAATCCTTTTTCCCTCGGAGCCATACAGTTAAAAGTCAGTATCGAACTTTGCGATGGGACAGCGGTCTAAGCAGCAAGAGTATGGACAGGTCGTATCTGCTATGTCAAGAATTCAACGCTGCTGGAAGTCTTCTAGTTTTGGTGAGATGATTCTATTATTGTATTTTAATAAGTGCCATGAGAGTGTTGTTGCGTTCGAACTGCGTCAGTGTTGGTGTTTAACGCTGCATTAAAGCGTTCCAGCGGACAGCAATTTATCTTCTCATTTCTTTTTTTTTATAATTACCTGTCTTGTTAATGCTTAGTGCAATGGAAAACGACGCTTAAGTTGTATTAACATTATGATATAAGCTTATGTTTTTAAGTGATAGTTTTCTGAGTGCATGTTCTCTGTGGCTTCTGGCTTGTTAGTTGCACTTCGTTGTAATAAGTGCGTAGTAAGAGCGCAGTAGGAGCTTGGCTTGCAGAATTTGACGGGTGGAGCATTGCGTTGGTAGTTGAGTTCAAGTCAATATACGAGTTACTGCCTCTCTCCCTGTGTTTTGGTCCTCCTGACCATGATGCAGTCACAATGAAATGGTCATTTGGTCAGGGGATAATTTAAAAGGGAGGCGCGACGCTCTCCTTGCTCACTCGTGTCTGTGGTCATGTGACCTACTGCAAGGTGTTTGCTGATTAGTTATCAACAGAGAGCATGGCCTCTGATACATAGTCTGATGCATTATAGTTAGATAATTATTGTGTAATGCAGAGTAGACATTATAGTTAAATGATATATTTATGTGCTAATGCATAGGTAGTGGAAGATAAGGGGTATTGTTGGTTTTTAGGTTACAGCACTGTCCCGGGATCCTAAAGCTAGGTTAAAAGGTAATAGAGGGAATGATTACGAGTTGTGCTCATAATGTTAATTTTTAAAGTTAATTGGGAACTAATGATTATATCTTTTGGGAATATTTTATTGTTTTGGGGTTTTCAAGCCGTATAATTGTGCTGTTACATTGTCTTAGTTAATAGGTGTAAAAGAGGTTTCCGCATAATAAAAATAGTAGTTCTTTTTTTAAGTTATGTGTTCCTTGATTGGTATTTCTAGCTTTACACAAGTCTCAGACCCTCGGCCCCACCCGCGTCAGAGTTGGCTTTGCTTTGGGTCATTGAGTAGGCCCCTCCCACGCGGGGGTGGTCAAAAAATAAATTTGTAATGCATGGCATGTAAGGTGAAAAGTGAGATAAATTTTTGACCGGTGAAATTATAAATCGATTTCAGGTCAGAAAATTTTTGGGTTTCGAAACCTAACACACAGAGAGTCACGCACTTATCTGCCTTTACAGACGAAATGTCTAGATTGATACGTTCCAGTTTGTATGGCATGCAATGTCGTTACATGGAGACAAAACGGGGTAGCTCCTCCTAGTCGACTCATTTGTGCGCAGAAGAAAGTTGAACCTTTGAGTAGAATACATGCCATGAAAGTAACAAGACTGGCTCATCGCTAGTTGATTTAGAGTTCTACCCCGTGCACCGCTGGAGACCGAGAAGGTATTTTATAGACATTGGTAGGATGCAGAGAAAACTGAATCGTTGGTGAGAATAGCTTATCGATAAGGAGAACTGTATTGATTGTTATACTTGTTTCCCCGGGTTACTACTTACATAAAGGATATGAGTATCGACTGGCACCTCCAATCTCCGAATCTGACGTTGCGAGAACGCTGCTGGAACTCAAAGAAAATATATAAAAAAGAGACGCTGTAGGAGAATTTAACATCAACAAGGACTCGAATGAGCAGTTTACTACTGTCAAAAACCTCTTCGTCAACTTCTCCAGCTCCATCATTGAGGAGATTATAATCAAGATGGTCTATGGTGATGACGACGAAACATTTACTGATATGGATACGTTACCTATTGACAAGGAAGTGTTCAGTATCCTGTTGTGTAAGCCCATACAGAGGCTCGAGTTGACATTAGCAAAGATCGAAACGAAAGATTTGGACGGAGTTTTCAAAATGATTAAGGAGACCCAATCGCAACAGCTTAAGGTACTGAAACTCAACGGTACAATGGATTTACCTGTCTCTAAGATGTGCAGAGGGGATATGCCTTCGTTAACACACTTAGAAATAGAACTCTCGTGCGATGATAGTTTCCTGGAGATGATCAGTGGCAGTTGTCCGAATTTGGAGTTGACAATCAAGTTCCTATTGCTTTGATTGTACGAGTGAAGGAGTGAAGAGCCTGCGTTTGAATCCAAAAAGGTACCAGAAGCTTGAATCCTTGATACTAGATGGGCATCTTAAAGATCCCATCGACGGTCTCGTCGCACTGTTGCTCGGCCTGCCTCAGTTAGCTCTACTAGAATTCAAAGACATGGACATGGGCAAAGTGTTCCGACTGGCATATGACCAGCAGCAATGCACTCGGCTCAACATCCGAAAGCCCATTAGCACGCACAGCTTCTGTCAACAATACCACCCTGTCCATCTGCCATACATGTGTCCACATTTAAGAGAGTTAACTCTCTAAAACTTATCTAAAAATGAAGCTTGAAGCTTTCCTGTCATGGCAACATTGAGAGACGTGACGTTCATGAATTCACTATGGTACCATCCACAGAACCCATTGGAGTTCGACTACGGAATCGTTCCTTTCTTGAAAAAGAATGGGAGATTCTTAGAAGTCCTGTGCTTCAAAGACAATAAATCCGTCAACTACAAGATCGTTGATCGTCTGTGTAGGAACCTCAAATAAAGTGCGTTTATTAGTGTCCAAACTTTACACGGATCCTTCTCTTCAGAGCCCCTGTTTACACTGAGTTAGCAAAACTCATGGGGGAGTTACTTAATATCTGGTCAGGCCACCTCTGGCCCTGTTGAGTGCAGCAATACGGCGTGGTAGTCAATCTGCAAGTCCCTGGTACACTTCTGGAGGCAGTTGACACCAGATAGTCTGCAGAGCCGAAGATAGTTGCGGATGATCCAGTGCCCGGAGCCTGATTTCAACAGCATCTCTGCTCAGTCGTCGGACCTCTCCTGCATTCTCCTTGAACCATTCGCGGACGACATAGGAGCGATGTGGTGGAGCATTTTCATCTTGAAAGACTGCTACGTCGTCAGGGTGTTGAAATGTCAAAAACGGGAGCAGATGGTCTCTGACGAGTTGACGATACCGTGAACCATTTAAACGTTTGGTCCAGGATAACCAGAGGGAACATTCTAAACCAGGAAAATGCACCCCAGACCATCACTGCCGCCCCACCACCTGTTGGCATGCGGGATCCATCGCTTCGTGAGGTCTGCATCACACACGGTGTCTCCCATCAGCGTGGTACAGTTGATATCGCGACTCGTCTGACCATATGACGTTACGACACTGTTGCAGAGTCCAGCCAAAATGGTTAGTGGCAAATGCACGCCAGAGTGTCCGATGACGCTGGGTAAGCATTGGCACCCGTGTAGAGCGACGGCTGCCAAACCCGAGGGCATGCAGATTCCGACCGATTGTCCATCAAGAGACGTTTCTAGTCCGGCCAGTATTGAACTGGTATGTTATTTGCTGCACTGTTGGGCTCCTGTGTCTCTGAATCATTCGTCCTAAGTGTCGCCGGTCACAATCATTCAGGGCAGCTGGACGCCCCGTATGGTCCCTGTTGTGGACTGTGATGCCTTAATGCACCCTGGAGACAGTTTAGCGGGGAAAGCCAAATTCCTGCACCACTACCGAAATGGAACATCCTATGCGTCGGACACCTACTATCATAACCCGTTCAAAAGACGTGCCATTTCTGATTAATCACTTATCCAACCTCTTCCCACAACGTCTAATGGTCCATTCCCAGAATCTTATCCAAGCTCTTTCCCCTGTGAATTCGTGAGCCATGCCATCAATCAATGTGCTTGCTATGTCATGAGTTTTGCTAACTCAGTGTATGAAAGTGGAATCTTTGCGTGTAAGCCTCAGGGACTCTGTTACTTCTAAATCCTTATCCTGGCTCATCCATTTGATCTCACACTACCTTAATTTGCGCTGCTTGTCCTTGTTCTGGTGTGAATTGAACGACCACTTAGAGGACATTATTTCCGAGAGTCCGTTTCATCATCTTGTTGGCATCAACGTCGAATCGGATTCTTTATCCATACAAGGAAAAACATCAGATGAGGCGGCTCTTCTTTCTCCATTCCTAAAAACTCTCCTGGAAATGTGTTCCTATAAACCCGACTCTGACAGTGAATAGTATTACTCTGACTCTCGCGTTCATACTGACTCTAACAGTGAATGTTATTGCCTTGACTATGACTCTGACTATGACTATGGTCTATAGGTGCATTATCAAAGAAAATCCTACTTTTACATGGCCATTACAGCTAACTGATTATGACAAGTTCAAAAGAAGATGAGATGTGAGTGATCAAGAGTAGTGATGTCAAGATCCGGATAATTCAAGATCCGGAAATCCGATCTTTTTTCGGATCTAGGTCCGAGATCCGAGAATCGGATGTTAGTCAGAATTCCGAGATCCGGAACTTGGATCCGAGATCGGAAAATTAGATCCTAGACAGGAAATTGTGTATATGCAAACTTTTTCCGAAAGCAGTTTATAAATGCTTTTATTAAGTGATAGCCTAGTCCTCTTAAGTCCTAATTAGTTCTTATTCGCATCCAGCGAAAGGATCCGAAATCCGGATCTGATATCCAATATCCGAACACTGACATCACTATTCCCGGTACTGCTCCGTGTCAATAGCCACTATAGCACGCCGGCTACACGCCGCGACAAATTCTGCCTTGCGTGCATTCTTGTGTCTTCCTTTGACACTTGAGCACCACGCGATACGAGTGCGATGCTGCCGTGAACGAGATGGTCTTCAGCGACGATAACCAGAATACCTTTAGTCACCATTCAAGGAACCCTGACAGCAGCATGGTACGTCACAGAGATTCCGCAGCCCGTGCTACATCCCTTTCTACACACCATACCCAGCGCGGTCTTTCGGCAGGATAATGTCAGACCGCACACGGCAAACATGAGCATGGCATGGCTGCACGAAATCAACTGCCTGCCATGGCCCGCGAGGTCCCCAGACCTATCGCCAATCGAGCACGTGTAGGACATGGTGAGACGTCGTTTACGATCACCGCGCAATCTCAATGATCTCACACAGCAGGTTCACTAGGCCATAGCAGACGTACGCCAAGATGACATTCGCTACTTTTGGCTCATTCGGAAAACTCCTTGTGGGTGGGGCAATTTCATTGCAAAGCTCATTTACTGAAGAGCAAATTTTACACTAACAGTTGTAGATGTGTTTTTGCGTTAGGTTGCGTAGGACGTAGGTTGTGTTAGGACGTTCTCATTTTCGCTAAGGATTGCGGGATACTGGAGTGAATGCAAACTGAGAATTTCATGGTGTTCTATGCGAATTCTTTGTTGTTTGCAACTTGTTTTCAGGCCTTTTAAATATTTCAAAAGTCCCTTTGGTCATTAAGAGGACGTATATAAGGATCAGTTAATTCATCTTTATTTATTTTATTTATTTACTAGCTGATTTGCCCGGCGTTGCTCGGGCTGTTTGCTCGATGAAATTTTCCATTATACGAATGTTTGCTCGTAGAAGCTGAAACTTAAGCTATGGTCTATTAAATCAGTGTTTCTCAAAGTGGGCGATATCACCCCCTAGAGGGCGGTAGGATCATTAGAGGGGGCATTAAGTAGCAAGTGCGAGGTAGGGGGGGGCGTTAAGTTACAACTATCATGGTTATTAGAAGTTAGTGGTTGGTCAACTCCTTTGTTCTCGACGCTAAAAACGTAATTGGGGAAAACTGCTCCCACTAGGTGGCTTTGATGTCGTTAGTAGTCTATTATCGCCATACATTAAGCTTAGTTTCAATAGAGAGCTTCGTCAGTACTGATTTCTCCTGCTAATTCTCTCGCTATATTTATCTATTAAAATGCCTCTTAGGTGTGTAGTACCTGGATAGACACATTTATCAACAATTTCAAGAAAGACAGAAAATGAAAAATGCCAAAAAGCTATCCAAATTGTAATTTTAATTATTATAACAACTAATTATTATTGATTAGTGATTTTTAACTTAATTGTGGCAGAAACGGTAATTTATTTATTCGGTGTGGATTTGTTTTGTTTTTTTTTTCCCTAATAGTTTGTATTCTTGATATACAGCGTTGCTGATGATCCATTTTTCTGGCAGTTTATAATAGGACAATTTTTGGGATCAATTTGTTTGGCTGTTGTTTTTCTAACTGCAGTTAATATAGTTTTGAGAAATTATTTTTTTAGTTTTAAAAATTTTTAATGTTGGCCTTATTTGGCTTTTTCTTCTGCCTCAAATTTTAATATGTTATTATTCTTCATCTTATTTGTTGTAAAAGTTAACGGGTGTTTTATTATTGTTTGTATAGAGTTACTAGTGGAATGTCATCTCAACATCTATTATTTTGTTTGTGTTGTTATTTTGCTGTCCTCCACTTTAGCCCCCTCCACATTCGCCCCTTAAATTTTTGCCCGTTCCACTTTCGCCCTGGCGCCATTATATGGTAATTTCACTTTCGCCCTGTATATTTTATCAAGGCGCAGAAGAGAGGCTAAGGCTATAGGCAGGTAATTTGAATACAACATAGCCAGGGTTTAAAACTGTGATGGTACTTCAAGGAATGGTTTTTTTGAAAACATAGAAATGTGTAAGATAAATAATAATCAGACTTTGTTCCCTTTTCCTTGTTAATAATTAACTCTTAGTCATGGTGTTTATATATTTGTTGTTTTTTTTATATACAGATATATTCATGTTTCACTTCACCATTAAAAAAAGGAAAAAGTTTTGTTTTGGCTTTTTATTATTATCTCCTTGCATTGTATTTTTCTTATTATTACCTTGTCTGTATTTCTCCCCACCTTTTCTCCTTATTTCCCAAGCTTTCCACCCACCTTTTTTTACAAAACTTTTCCACCTTAAATTCGAGCTATAGTTATAATATTTAATAAAATTCATAATAACTTTAATGTAAATTTATAAAGTGAACCTAAAAGTCAATTCACCTATTTAAACTTGGATGGTTGAAATTATTTTTGAATCACACTGTATAATAATCTATAAAAATAAAGATTGAAATTATAGCTCATTGAAGAAGCATTGCAAAAATTTAGAACATAAATGAATCTTCATTAAAATATAGATCTACCTCATTCATATTTATTGATTTTATTTTATACGATCCTGAGGCTTTGTGGCATTTCGTCTGGTTGCATTTTATCTTGCACCCTAGGAATCACATTGATGTATCTGAAACTAATTGAAACGACGTGCTTATTTTCACCGAGTTGTAGCCCTGCATATAGCGGTGACGTAATGTACACGTAGAACGCACATAATACGCTTCTCGGGGATATTTCCAAAAAAACCTGCATCTGGGTTTTTCGCCTTGTGAGGGGGTCCAGGGAGGCCCAAAGATTCCCCCCACCCCCGTTTTGTGTTTTTGTCGCCTAACTCCAATGCGGAAATTCAGAGAGCTTCAAAATTGCACACGAGGATGTAAAAGACCTATTTAAAAAGGGAGCATTCGTTGGCTTTGAAAATCGATTTTAAAGGGGGCAGAAATCCAAAAAAATCTCAATATAGGCCTAATTTTGACGTTCGCGTCCGATCAACCCCACTCTGCAGCAAATTTACCTATGACTTAGATATCTGGAACAAGAATAGTTCACATAATTTGCAAGAAATTTTTTTTTATTAATTTGTATATTATAATCTAATACGTCCATCCAAGGCCTGTATGGCCAGAGGCCGACGAGTTTGGGTCCCTGAATGGACCTGGATTAACGATTGCTGTATGATGGTTGCAGCAGCCGGGGAGGGGGGGGGGGTAAAGATCGTGTCTCACTGATGGTCGCCCATCACTGTTCTCCACTTTCGTCCCGGCGCCTTTATATGGTAATTTCAGTTTCGACCTGTATATTTTATCAAGGCGCAGAAGAGAGGCTAAGGCTATACGCAGGTAACTTGAATACAACATAGTCAGGGTTTCAAACTGAGATGGTACTTCAAGCAATGTTTTTCACGAATAATCACCCAATTGTTTTAAGTGGTTTTTAGTGGTAGGCGATTCCCTGAAAAATTGAATCGTATCTGAGAGGGTCAGAATCGATTATTGCGAAAAATTGAATCTATTTTTAAAAATATTAAAATTTAATCTGTTTATTGTAATTTATTTCCGTAGTTAAAAGAGTAGCTAAATAAACACATAGAAGAAGCCATTCATGAAGTTGTATTTAATAACAAGCATGTTGTGAAGCAGAAATATTATAACAATGTATTGTGAAGGAGATAAAAAAGTTAGATTCATTGATTATTTGGTCTTATCAGGAATCGAGAAATCGAGTTTCGGAATCGGGAATCGCCCACCACTAGTGGTTTTACACCTTCTTTAATTAGTGTAATATCACTATAACATCATAATTATTGTAATTATAGTTTGATTTTTCTTCAAAACAGCACAAACGTTTGTTAAGGATTCATTGACAGTGGTACTTCAATTTACTGTTCTTGTGGGATGGTACTTGTTCAAAAATTTTTGAAAACCGTGGGCCTATAATAATCAGGCTAACGACTACTGTGCGAACCATGGAATTTTAAATGAATGAAACATTAATGATTTAATAAATATTATATATTATATTTTGTGTTAATGTACTTAAGTTTGTTACACATAACAGATGTTTACGGAAAATGTGTTAATAAATCAAATTTTTCTTGTTTTTAAAACATTGTTTGCGTTTTTAGCACACTTTCTTTATATAGAATTGTGCTTATGTGATCGGTTTGTCCAGCTGTCCGTCCGTCCGTCCGTCCGTCTGTAGACAATCCCACAATTCATTGCGTTGCATGTATTGAATTGCATGTAATGCAATCTTACAATTCTTTCAATCATGTCTTGAATTGCTGGAAGAAACGAATTCTCCTCGCATTTGGTAAAACTCGTGTTGAGAACATAGGTTCGGTTCTGCGCGTGCTCTAAACGTTAACCATTGGTGTGCGTGCAGGATGCACGTGTTTGACGATTATTAAAAGGGCAGTTCGGTCCCTAAATAGAGAGAATTTTTTCATTCCTAGGGAGCTTAGCAATTATTACGATAACTTCAAAACGAATTAACTTTTTCACAGTCTGTTTCAACCAATCTATTAAAATGGGACAAAGTACGCAGAAGTACGAACTCTAATAGTGAGATAGCAGGAATAAGTACGTGCTCTAATAGCACGTGCTTTAATGGTGACATTATGATACCCTCTTAAACATATCCTATAACAAGATATGGCATGTAATATATCAAACAAATTGTCACAACATATCATGAACGAATATAAAAGAGTTACTAGTGATAGAAAGTATCGGTCTAATGGTACGTGTACGTGCAAGGATGTCTCATGAATGAATATAACGGTATATAGTGATGTCTGAGTTGTTTAGTAGTAAGTGTTTTAATAGTACCAAGTTGTACCATTGGAACTTTCAATGCTAAGATATGGCATGTAATATATCAAACGACTCGTAATAACGTGCCATGAGTGAATATCGCGTGTAAATATAGATCATAGTTATTGGTTTAGTAGCACGTGCCCTAATGGTGCCCTATGATACCATATGGTAACCTTGGAACTCTCAATGCTAAGATTTGGCCTGTAATTAATCAATCGATCGTAATAATGTGCCATGAGTGAATATCACGTGTAAATAATGATCATAGTTATTGGTTTAGTAGCACGTGCCGTGATGGTGCCCTATGATACCATATGGTAAACTTGCAACTTTCAATGCTAAGATATAGCATGTAATATATCAAACGTCTCGTAATAACGTGCCATGAGTGAATATCACGTGTAAATAATGATTATAGTTATTGGTTTAGTAGCACGTGCCCTAATGGTGCCCTATGATACCATATGGTACATTGGAAATTTCAATGCTAAGATATAGCATGTAATATATCAAACGACTCGTAACAACATGTAATGAGTAAATATCATGAGAAAATAATGATAATTGTTATTGGTTTAGTGGCACGTGCCCTAATGGTGCC
>JAHWFO010011831.1:2386188-2416078 GCA_023313115.1 Rhysida immarginata | reverse complement strand
TTTCATCCCTTGCCCTTTTATACTCATCCCCGCACATCATCACTATCCTTGAATCCTGGACGAAATCAGCTTATGACGTTTCCCCGCTTCAACACTTCTCTTCTGAAGCTCTCCACTGTCCCTCAAGAAATGGAGGTGGAATCGTCGTTTATATTTCCAACTCCTTACATTACGTCCTCAACACTGCCTACCCCATCTTTACTGACGACTTCGAAATTCTGACAATTTTAGTAAATAAGAAATTTTATTTAGTTTCTATCTACCGCCCCCCTTCCGGACAATTTCCCACATTTTTTACATTCTTATCTACTATGCTCTTTGATCTAAGCTTCTCCTCACACAAAATTCTAATCACTGGTGATTTTAATTTAGACTTCTTTAAACCCTCCCCCAATGCTTCTTCAATTCTCGATCTTACTTCCAGAACTGGCTTATCTCCCTTGGTCTCTTCTGCAACACACTACTCCACTTTTCACCATTCTTCCTCCCTAATTGACCAGACTTTCTCTACTTTATCTGATAACCAATATAGCGGGTCCCTCGATTGTGAAATCTCGGATCACTTTCCTATGTTTACTTTTCAATCTTTTCTAACCAAGTGCCACCCCAACCTTACTCCTAATAAAACCCAACTCGTAACTCCGAATAGATTAGCAGACTTCCATTCCTTTCTCGAATTAACCAACTGGAATTTACTTTTTAACCCAGAAGTTGATATTAACACCCTTTTTGAGAAATTTCTAACTTAAATTTTTAGCGGCTTTAACAGATACCTGCCAACTTTACCATATTCTTCCAGCAATACAAAAACCTCCTTCCGGAAGCCCTGGATGACCCCTAAAATCCTGTCGCTTATTTTACACAAAAACGCATTATATCGTAAGTACAGGCATACTCCCAATGATTACAATAAATTTAGATTCCGTTCTTTCTCCAACTCCACACGCCTTATCATTAAACAAGCTAAATCTAATTATTTCAATCGATTTTTTCAAAACGTTTCTAACAACAAGTCAAAATGGAAAGCTATAAAAAACCTTATCCACGGTGCCTCCCCTTTAACTTTACCATTCTCTGATCCCTCCAAAATCAACCCTACTCTGCTAACTAACTTTCTGGAAACACTACTTCCTCCTGCCCCCTTACAGCCCTCACCTCGGTTACAATACCCATTGTCTGTTCCAACAGCATCAACCTCTTTTTTGTTGCCCCAACCTCCCCGGAAGAAGGTCCACAATAATTAATCGGCTCAAACCCTCCAAATGTCCCGACTCCCTTGACATTTGTTCCAACATTTTAATTCAAGCTCGCTCCGGATTTGCTATTCCATTGACGCTACTTTTTAATATCTCCCTCACCCAAGGTAAATTCCCTTCCTGCCTCCGCACCGCTAAGATCACACCTATATTTAAAAAGGAAGACTCCTCTAAGTTCACAAACTATCACCCAATTTCTATCCTTCCCTCCTTTGCTAAAGTTTTTGAGAGCCTTTTCTACTCCCGTTTATCCTCCTATATCTTTTCGAATAATCTTCTCTCTTCCTCCCAGCACGGTTTCACGCCTAAACGAAGCACCACCACAGCCTGTTTCGAACTCATAGAATACATCGTCTCCAACATGGCTAACAACAAATTTGTAATCTCTCTTTTTATAGACTTCTTAAAAGCATTTGACTCTGTACCTCACAAATTACTCTTACATAAACTTTGCCATTTTTTCAATATACGCGGACCCCCACTCGACTGGCTCTCAAGTTATCTTACAAATAGGCAATACACCCCTAGCCTTTACAACAAAACATCCTCAACAATTACCCGCAATATAGGTGTCCCCCAAGGATCCATTTTATCCCCACTTTTATTCATTCTATTTATAAACGATCTTTCCATTGCGCTTTCCCCACTCCCCTCTATATTATACGCTGATGATGTTACTATTTCTTTTGCTGACACCTCACTTAGTTCAATTCAAGACACATTTAATTTAATTTTAGAAAAACTCCTATTCTGGAACACAACCAATCATCTGTCCCTTAATCTAGATAAAACTTTTTATATATTATTCCACCAAAACAATAAAAAATTTGATTCCAGCAAATTCTTTCTACTTTACGGTTCTCAGCAGATTACTCAGTCTAATTCCTTCAAATATTTGGGCATACATTTAACTCATAATCTTTCCTGGGATACCCATATTAAGGCTCTTGCCCGCACACTAAATCAATGCTTAGGCCTTTTCTCCCGCCTTCATTTTCTTCCCCCCAAAATTCTCCTTCTTCTTTACAACACCATGATTCACTCCTCACTATCTTATGGTATCCTATTTTGGGGTGCAACCACTAAACTTAACATTCTACGCCTATTTAGATTACAAAAATGGTTCGTCCGCATTTTACTCAAACTTCATAAGCCAGCCCCAGTTTCTCACCTTTTCAAAATTTTAGGAATATCTCCAATACATGAACTATACCCCATAAACCTAGCAATTTTCATTTTTAAAACGCTCAACAATAATCTTGTAACCTCCCTTCCGCATTCACCGTTTATAACAAACAATGCCCCTCCCTACAACACCCGCCAAGCCGACTCTGTCCAAAAACCATTCATAAAGCACAACTATCAACTTAAATGTGTTTCCATTTCAGGCAGAAAACTTTGGTCCTCCATACCCTTAAGCCTCCACATCCTAACGAATTTCACAACTTTTAAATCCCGTATAAAGAATCATTTCTCCACTCTCCACAATAAATAACTAATTTCCCATCACACCTGTCCTCTCATATAAAACTGTAATCACCTATTGTTGTACACAATCTCTTTATCCCCATCCTGGGACCTACCTTGTCGGCTCCTGGCCATACTGGCCTAAGATGGATGAATGAACTTATCCATAGATTAAATAAATAAATAAAATAAATAAATAAATGAACGATAATGGTTCCACTACACCAGGTTCTCTAAAACTATTCTGGACTATTACTCATTTTACATTATATTCATTCATGCAAGTTATAGCATGCAAGTTATTCATACAAGTTATAGCATGTAAAATATCAAACGACTCGTAACAACATGTAATGAGTGAATACCATGAGAAAATAATAATTGTTTTTGGTTTAGTAGCAAGTGCCCTAATGGTGCCCTATGAAACCATATGGTACCCTTGGAACTTTCAATGCTAAGATATGGCATGTAATATATCAAACGACTCGTAACAATGTGCTATGAGTGAATATCACGAGAAATTAATGATAATGGTTATTGGTTTACTAGCACGTGCCCTAATAGTGCCCTATGAAACCATAAGTTACCTTTGGAACTTTCAATGCTAGAATATGGCATGTTACACATCAAACCACTTGTAACAAGGTGCTATGAGTGAATGTCACGAGAAAATAATGATAATGGTTATTGGTTTAATAGCACGTGCCTTAATAGTGCCATATAATACCATATGGTACCATTGAAAATTTTACTGCTAAGATATGGCATATAATATATCAAACACTTCGTAACAACGTGCCATGAGTGAATATAACGAGTAAATAATGATAGTGACAATGCTTTTGTAGCACGTGCCCTAATGGTACAATACGAATTTATACAACTTTTAATTCTAAAATATGGCGTGTAATATATCAACCAACTCCTTACACGTTATTAGATCTTTTGTTATCCATAGCTTATTTGAATCAAGAGTATAGTACTCTGAGGCTTAATGGTATTTCAAACTCCGTATTAAATAATTTAATAGTAGTTATTCGTTTGCTTCAATAAGACTTTAGTTATTTAATATGAAAATCCAATAGATGCTTGCACATAACGCTTCAGCATTTGAAGCTCACTTCGTTTAACATTATGTGAGAATTTATACAAATTAAAGAACTTTAATTTTTTTTAATGTATGAGGAATTACTTCACTCTCCATTTACCTTTCATTCTTCAAGTTTATTCTTTTAGATTCTCTCTATACGTTAGGCTATTTAAATAGTAATTTACAATTTACTTTTCATATTTATTTATTTTCTCTTAAGTGTTTTAAAATATTGATTAGTTCTATAACAAGAAAATGTGCCTCCTTTATCCGCTTTGGCGGTAAAATCATTCTTGTTTTTTTTTTATTTTTTAATCTCTATTATTTCTTTTAAAACAACTTAGATTTTAGGAAAGCTTTAATTTAAATGAAAGGAAAATTTCGTGGGTTAGGTTAAGAAAGTATTCAGAATAACTGAATAGAGATTTTTCACTACGCATCATCGCTCGTCATTGTGATGTCATCGACACGACGCCGCCATATTGGATAACAAGCAAACAGGTACTCGCTTTCTTCGCTATCAGTTCGCTGCTCGCACACGCTCTGGAATTCATTATACAATGACTTTATGCTGCATCTTAGGTTGTTCTAATTTTTAAAATATTTTTACAGAATACCTGTAGTTCAGAGGCACTAAGATAAGCTAATCTTCGAAATAACACAGAGGAAAAGAAGAGCTTGCCTCGTCCCGATTAAAGAGTTGTACTCCACAACTGCGACAGTATAAAATACTGGCGTGTCTACTCTAATCATATCTTAGAATGAAATTCAATCTGGATACTACAAGGGTGGGCTGAAAAGTAATTCATCCATGGCTGTAACTTTATTTTTTTAACCGATTTCCAAAATTCTTTTTGTATCTGATACTCACATTTTTCCTCTATGAACTGCTCTATTCACTTTTCAACATAGCCCCCGTCCGTTTCCACGCAATGTACCAACGCGTGACAAGTCAGGTGAACCTGTCGAATATTAATTCCAGGGTCGTCGTCGACACGAGCTTTGAATGGCAGCTTTGGATCCTCTTGTGCAGCACAATAACGCCTCACATCAGAGGCGGTTACAGCACCGACAGTTCAAAAATGAAAGACTCTGCGCCTTGCGACTTTCACTACTTCCAAAAGAGTAACGAGCACCATAAGGGGCATGAGTTGCGTTCTGACGACGAGGTAAAACCTGCCGTCTGGTCTTGGTGTAGACAACAACCCCGGAATTCCTCTCCGACGGGTTCACCCGACTAGTCACGCGTTGGTACAAAGGGATAAAGATGTCAAAAAGTGAATAGTGCATTACATGTTGGAGAAAAGTGAGTATCAGATACAAAAAGAATTTTGAAAGGCGGTTAAAAAATAAAAAATTTACAGCCATGGAGGCATTACTTTTCAGCCCACCCTCGTACATACAGTAAACGCTTGTTTAATTAAATAAAATCTGTTCCTCGTAATTTTCCCAAAAGAGTCTGTTGTAACAGAAATTTAAAAAGTTTAGATTAGCGGCCCCCAATTTTCTCGGCTGACATCGATTAGCCTCATCGCGTTTATGCTCTGAATTTATTATCGTAACATATCTAATTAATATGTAAATGATTTATCATATTATGGAAATTATATTTTAGGAAACTTATGTAGGATAAAAATAACGAAGGTGTATGATGAATGATAGGCGGCCATGCCGGCATAGCCCTCTAAATATTAAATGGGGGCTATGAAAGTGGTCGCTCGTTAGCCGAAGTTCATCGCCACGGAACTTTCGTGATTTTTTTTCCTGCATATATTTCTTTAATTTTTTTTTATGACACTATAAATCATTTACATATGAATTAGATATTCTACGATAATAAATTCAAAGCATAAACGCGGCGGGGCAGATCGATGTTAGCTGAGAAAATTAGGGGATGCTGCGCTCAACTTTTATCCTGAAATTTTACTTTCGGTGTCTCATTTATTACATACCTACCTTGCTATAAACGAGTGTATTAACGTTAATTTGTTTGTAGCGGACTTCGAGGACCCAGCTACACAAAAAATTCTTGTATGCATTGAGTGATTTGTTTGCGTTTGATCCGGCTGTGCTTCTGGACGACGTAGCATGAAATTAAGATGAGATCCAACAAGGCAAACTTCTTTTCTCTAAAATAAACTCCTGATTTAATAGGATATAAGGATCAATACTATCAATATCAGCAATTTTTTGTTTATATCTCAGTTGTGCATGGATTGGGAGATTCGTGTAATTTGCTATTTTGCCATAGCGACTAGCGTGTGCAAAGCGTGCTTGTTATCCATGTAAGCTGACCTAGTTCTGCGTCCTGTGTTGCTAAGCAACCTAAACCCAGAATCTCTTACGCGGTGTAACGTCCCCTACGGTCAACAAGGTAATTAAAAAAATTTGTTTTAATAAAAACTCGAGTGAAAAGGATTATTTACGACGATAGGAAAACTGTGTCATTTTAAACAAAAGGAGAGATTTATTTAGCTATAATGTACTTGAACAATAGAAGAAACTGAAAAAATGTTTAGAATCTATTGACAATGAAATATCAGGAGTGGTGACGTAAACAATGAGAAAGAAAAACTGGCTAAAAGAAAAGAATCTTTATAATAATAAATAATATATTCGTTGAGAATGTAGGATGACAGGAGGTTGAAAAAAAGGGTTTTGGATACGCTCGACGACAATCGAGTGTGTTAAAGAAATTATTTTGGAGAAGGAAAAAAAACGAAACGAATTGGATCTGCGATGAAAGATCCACCTTTCCTGTGCCTTAACAAATGTCGAAACTGTTGAACCCCTTAATCGTGATTTTGACGGAACCTTGACAGGCTTTATCTACCATGATCAATGGAAATTTAGCTAAGTACCTTTTCCTTCTGGAGCCATTTTAATCGAATTATAGACTGTGTTTTAAATTAATGTGATTTTTCCTGTAGAATTATTAAAGGCAACAAACGTTTCTTTCATCCTGTTAACTTCATCTGTGTTTCCTTCGATTGGACTACATTTAGAATGTTGATGGCGAGTCGGTGATGAACTTTAGACGAAAAGACTGATCCGTTCAACCAAGATAGACGCTATCAGGTAAATTACTTATCTTTGTCTATGTGGGCCCCGCAGAATTCGATTTTGACTAATCTACTAAAGAAAACCAATTTGATTACTTACCTGCTACGAGTGAAAGAATTAAAATAAACTAAAAAAACAGTAAAAACTCACTTAACGAAATTAAAGTTATTTCGGAAAAAAAATTCTGAAGACAAAATATCAACGTCTTATCTTAGAGATGGAGAACCTCAGTCTACACTCGAAACGAGAAACGTCCCATCGAAGTCTTGCTTGTGGGATGATCGTGGTTCCCCTCCTTTACTAACAAATTAACCGAATCCCTTCTAGTCCCGAGTGAATAACAGACGCGAAAGAGAAAAACCTCCCCTCCCTCGCGTAATTCCTTGAAACCATGAATTGACCCTAGTGATTTGAATTTGTCTTGGAGTGCCGGATTTCTTCAGACGATATTCTGCCTGGAAACAATGTCTCAATCCCAAAATCTACGAATGCAATTTACAATGATTAGGAATGACGAACCCACAAGGACAATACGGATAATGGATAATGAAACTCCATTGCGAGAGAAGAATTACGCTTATTAAGCATTAGAGAAAATCTTGTACTTTTTTTTTATTCGTGATATATATCTTTTTTTTATTTTTGTATTTACCCAAAACTTTTGTATTTAAAAAGTGTATTAGTCGAAAGATTAAACTACACCATCAATTGATTGATTTTAGGGGGATGAATCCAATTAGTTGATATGATTTCTTATACAGAAATACCGTAAAGCTTCGCGTAACCTTAATCTTTAATATTTCTTTTCGACAATATTATGGTTGTGTTGTCTCTAATAGTCTGGGTAATCGTGTTTTGTCAATACGCTATAGCGGTCACGTGCTATAAAAGCTCTATTCTTAGTTTTCTATTTTACTTGTTAACCTCTCTGCAGGGTCTTTTTATGAAAGTGGGTCTTTAAAGTATTTTTGCAGGGGGCGAGTGTGGAAGGGGTGAAAGTGGAAGGGGCGATAGTGGACGGGGGGATAGTGGACGGGGCCAAAGTCGAAGGGGCGAAAGTGGAAGGGGCCAACTTTATGGGTCAAAAGTGGAGGTAACCGTTATTTTATTATTATTATTCCATATGTTTTATATAAATGTTTGTGATGATAGATGATACTTAATGGACTCCCGTAGGTGAATCTTCTGTTTCAGTAAATTTTTTATGAGTTAATAAGGAAACAACTATGATATATATAAAAATAGCTGGAAATTTTATTAATTTGGTGATGACTCTATTGGTGTTAATTGTTTTATGCTTTTCATTTTCTATTTTGTTTACTCTTTACATTTTCTTATTAATTATAAAGTTATAAATCCCATAAAGTTATAAATTATTACTCAACAATTACAAGTTTTTTATAATTTTAAAAAATATATTTATTATTATTTAAATATAAGATGTTTTATCTAAATTGTAATGACAAAAAAATATTCATGGACATTAAAAATTACTCTGAATTGCAAGATTGTCTTCTGTATTTTATATTCCCTTAGTTTAATTTTTTGATTATGTAAATTGAAATAAAATTTTAAAAAATAAAAAAAAATTGCTTTAATTCAGCTTCTGCATATATTAAAAATAAGTCTACTAGTGTCGTTCAATGATATCTGGTTGTATCCTTTGGCGCTAATAGCCTTTTGAGGAGGAGTTGACCAACCAGTAACTTCTAAAAACCATGCTTTCGCTAACCATGGATTTAAATCGTGGTCGTCGAGCATTTAAGTTAAACTGCTACTAACGTCTGGTTAAGTCCTGACTTTGCTTGGTGCACCGCAATGAACTTTAACTGGCACTTTAACGAAGCGTTAGTTATAAAGGAGCTTGTTGCAACTGGCCGTTAATTGAAAAGATCCAGATTATGTATTTTTAAAATCGTAAAAAAATAAAGATTTTTCTGTATATTCTTGCATATTTTATTTCTCAAAAGTTATTGACAAGTGAAAAAGAGGGGATGGCATTATATAAGAGCTCGCATTATACACCACCAGCAAAAAAAATGCACCACATAGAAGGAATGGGTTGATTTATTTGAAATTTTGCACACATGCAGTATTGGTGGCATACAAGAAATAATTTAACTTGCAAGATGATACATCCAGAAGAAAGTTGTACAGGGTGGTTCCCATGCGCCTGCTGGCGAAGAATTTTTCCGATAAGATTTGCACGAAATCGTCAGTCTGGCATCCGCATTGTACTAGAACAGTTGAAGTAAGTATAGTCACCACAACTGCAATGCCTCACACACAATCCGCCCTGCTCCTGTGCAACAACTCGCATTGGAGTTTGACAGAGGTCGCATTGTGGGACTTCGAGAGGCTGGATGGTCTCATAAGCATATTGCGGTTCATTGTTATCAGCAGTGGCTCACTGAAGGAACGCACTCACATAGAGCTGCTTCAGGATGCCCATGCACTACTGACTCACGCCAAGACTGTCTTATCGTATGAGAAGCTTTGAGCATAGATAAAGGCCGGAGTAGCAACATCTTTGTCAAGACAAACCATTGGTAGCCGTTTTTTAGCTGCAGGACTCTTCTAGCTAGACTCCCACTTCTGCAAGAACACCGTGCTAAGTGGTTGCAGTGAGAGCAGATTCTGCTTGTACACCAGTGAGGGACGTGTGCATGTGGAGGGAGAGCAACAGAGTACCATTTTCCAACAGTGCATCCGTTTACAGGACACAGATCAATCCCTGGCGTAATGGTAGTGGGTGCGATCAGTTACAACTCTCGATCACAATTAAGCATCGAACCCAGATATGCGTAAACTCTGTGGAACATAACAGCGGAGTGTAACAACTTGTAACATGACATTCGTACTTTTTATGTTCCTTTCAGTTTCATTGTGCGAGCGAGTGGCCCCACGTTGGTGGCATTGCGCCTCAGAAACTGCAGCATGTAGCACCGTCTGGATGATAGGTTTTTGGAAGCTTTGTACACATACTTCGTGACCCCAGACTCACCGCGCCACCCCCCACTACCCCGCCCAGGGGGGGGGCGCACAAACTTTATTCATTAAATTATGGATAATGGTTTCCCACGTGGCCCTTTTCAAATCAACGTCCTTATATTGTTTGCGACGCTTATCGTAGAAGAAAGGATGTTTTCTTACCTCCTCTACATTCAATTCAATGTCTCTCACGAATCTCTGTTCACGAATTTAATCTCCTTTTTTCAATCATGGCGGCAATTATATCTTTTACAGTGACGGTTTTCGATGTTTCCATGTCGATTCCTACTATGTTACCATCGCTTGTCGCTTCTGCCATTTTGGTTATTGTTTTATGATGGCACCACGATGAGCACGGTGAACCGAGGGAGGGGTGGACCACTGGCAATGCATTATGGGATGTCATCATTTGTTTCCTACTGGTCCAGATGCTCCGCGTAAGCCACGAAAAGCATGCAAAGTTTGAACGCAGTTCAACTCTCCGCTCTGCAGGCTTTGCGCCGACCTTGAGCTTGATGAAGACGCGCTAGGGAGGGGTGTGACGTCATGATTTTATGCTCCGCTGTTACGTTCTGCAGAGTTTACACATATGTGGGTTCCATGCTTTAGTGTTTGTGGATGGAGCATTGAACAGCATTGTGGAGCCTGTTCTTTTTGCAATATGTTTTTCCAGCAGATTAATGCCCGTCCACTCACTGCCCTGTGGCACTACTTGCCTGGTCAGCCCGATTTCCACACTTGTCGTTAATTGAGCATGCTCCATGATGTTCAAGAAGACATCCAGTATCTTTATAACCGCATGCATGTTGGAGTCAAGGCCTGCATTGCAGCTTGCAGCGGTCATACACTTACTAATGTGGTCTATTGGGGAATACTAGCTACCCTGTACAACGTTCTTCTGTACATATTGTCTGTTGGTATTATACGACATATTGGAATATATCATTAACTTGTCAATTACTTATTCACTTACATGAATATAAACACAAAAAGAGAACCTTCATTCCAAAACACATAACGAGCTATTATTAGGTTGGTTGATTAAGTTAATTATGTGAGATACGACGTTCTCCGGATTATTCAGATAAACTTGATGAGTCTCTTTGACTTCCACATATTTAAATATATAACAAAGTTTCTTGTAGATGTCTAAAAATTCATCGTAGATTTCTTGCCGCTCATACAACGGCCTGCCTTTAGCTTTAATAATCTTAACATTTCCGGTTATTTTGGTCGACGCTGCTTTCAGATAATTTGTACTAAACATCGGTATACATATCACTTGGACACGTTTATTACTCGTGTAGAAGAACCGTTCGGCATTATCAGAATCAGGCTGACATCCTCTCTTCATTAGAACTGCAGCAGACTCATAGGTTAACGAACCGTTTGAACTGTCCATTAAACGTTGAGCGCAATCCCGAAAAGGGTAACTGTTTGGACTTTTCTCTTCTTCGTCGTACGTCGCATACTGTTCTAACGAAGCACCCAGTGATGCGAGGAATTTATCTTTACAGCTGATAGTGACGAGTTTAATGGCATCGAGGGTAAATAAATGGTTCACCATTTGCGGATACAGTGCACAGAACTCTAAGCCTATGTAAGAAAACGTATTCCACTTCAAATGCCGCATTACTCTTCTCACCTGGTGAACGTAGCTGAAGCCGTCGTATTGTGCACCAAATGGTAAATGGGATGAGAGTTCGTGGCCAGGTAAATCGATAGCAACAAAGCACCAAGTCTCGGGAAGCAATGGGGCCAATGTGTCAAAAGTGCCCGAATTTTCTTGCCATCCGTGAACTCCAAGCATGGGCATTCCATTTGGATGTCCCCATTCCTTAGCTACAAAAAAAAAGAAAAACGCAAAGAAATAATCTGGATGTACAGAAAGCTATTCAGTCTATGCATATTCAATGAAAGAAAATCTGTATTGATAGTATGATTAATCATGTTTTCAAAACCAGATTGCCCCAAAAATACTAAAACGTTCCTTTGTCACATGTACGAGGCCTGTGAGAAAAGTATCAGACCTTTTTTTTTTTGCAAAAACCTGATGGATTTGGATCGCGCTTGCTTGCATGAGCCTACCATGAACCATTGTGTGTATGCGTGAATTTTTTCCCGCCTCTCAATAGCGTCAGTTGCTGGCAATCAGCATTAGAGGGAGGTAGTGTGTTGTGCTCTCGTCGATTTTTGATTTGGAGGCTTTCGGTGACGATGCTATGGTCGTACCCGTACACCCAGGACTCGTCACCAGCGATTATGGTGTTCACGAAATCGGGGGTCACTGTTTGCGGACGCCAGCATGTCCTGTGAGACGTTGACACGAAGTTGCCTTTGCTCCGCCCGAATTTCGCCGCCACTCTCTTCATGGCCAAATCATCGGTCAGAATAGAATGTGCCGAAAACGTACGGATGCCCACCTCTTCTGCAACTTCTCAGATAGTCACGCGACGGTCCCGCATCACCACAGCGTACACTTTGGCAATGACCTGGTCGTTCCGGCATGCTGATGGCCGACCGGTTGTGCCAGTCCTTAATCTGCGTGATGCCCATAGCCCTCTGAATCTTCCGGATGATTTCCACCTGGCTGTCGCCCAGTTTCTGGCAAACTTTGATGCGTAACGCAGCTCCAGTCGTTCCGTCATTTTCCTTGGAATCAAAAACCGACTAGAGCACAACCCACTACCTCCTTCTAATGCTGATTGCCAGCAACTGATGCTCTTAAGAGGCGGGAAAAAATTCACGCATACGCACAAAGTTTTATGGTCGGCTCATGCAATCGCGCGTGATCCAAATCCTTCAGGTTTTCGCAAAAAAAATAAGGTCGGATACTTTTCTCACAGGCGTCGTATGCCTAGAAGTCGTCGAATTACATTACAGGACGAGTGAAAACTATTTACACTTTTAAACTTGTAATAGGTAACCAGAAAAGTTCTTGCCGTTTTTATGTTGCCATAAAAAGAAGTGGTAGAAGATATGCAAATAAGTGTACAGTGTAGTACAAAATCTGTCAGGGGGGAGCCTGTATAAATACAGGGCTGTTGGGCATTCACATCAATCACATCTCATAAAGACAAATGGAGGTATCGAAGGAGATAGTTAGGTATCATTTGCTTTATGACTTCAAGGTAGGCTTGTAGGCAGCCGCATCAAGTCTCTGAATATGTCCTGAATTTGGGGATGATGCTGTGAATGAACGCACTGCAAGGCACTGGTTCCAGACATTCAGGTCGGGAGAATGAACCCCATAGTCTAGTGGACTAGACGCCAAATGGTTCACTATGAGCTGCTATTGACTGGCCAAACCAACACTGGGGACCTGTACTCCCAGCAGTTGGAACTTGTGCAACAGGCATTGCAGCAGAAGGAGCCAGCATTGGTGAATCGCAAAGGGGTACTCTTCCTTCATGACATTGCCCAGCCACATGTGGCATGGGTGGCTAGGGAAACCAAAGAGTGGCTTGGCTGGGAAACTTTGTGTCATCCACCTTACTCACCAGATCTTGCTCCAATGGTCCAAGGGTGTAAATTATCCCATTGAAAAACTCTACACTAGATGTAGTTGCAATTTTGGCGATAACAGTGATATAAGACAAGGGTCCAAATCGCAAGCAACGCCGTAAATTAAACCTCAAACTAAGCAGAATGGCGTGGCACTGCGTAGCACGAGCCAAATTTGGGCGACTGCGTTCCCTCCGCTCCCCATTAACTCATCCCAAAGAGGTCTGCCTTCCAGTCCAATTTGAGAAAATTTTCTTTTCATGGGTTATGTTTACCTACGACACAGAATTAAACATCAGTCAAAATTACGTTGCACTGAGGTTTACTGTAAGACAAAAAAATTTTAAAAATAAAACAAAATGACGATACGCCAAAAGCTAATTGAACTAGCAGTATACACTGAATTAGCAAAACTCATGGGATAGCAAGCACATTGATTGATGGGCATGGCTCACGAATTCACAGGGGTAACGGATTCTGGGAACAGACCATTAGACGTTGTGGGAAGAGCTTGGATAAGTGATTAATCAGAAATGACACGTCGTCGCGAGTTGACGTCTTTTGAAAGGGGTATGATAGTAGGTGCTCGATGCATGGGATGTTCCATTTCGGCAGTGGTGCAGGAATTTGGCTTTCCCCGCTTAACTGTCTCCAGAGTGCATTGGGAATGGCTGGATGAAGGCATCACAGTCCACAACAGGCACCATACCGGGCGTCCAGCTGCCCTAAATGATCGTGACCGGCGACACCTTGGACAAATTACAGAGAGACAGGAGCGCAACAGTGTAGCAAATCACAGACCAGTTCAATAATGGCCGCACTAAAAATGTCTCTCGGTGAACAATCCATTGGAATCTGCATGCCCTCGGGTTTGGCAGCAGTCACCTTATACGGGTGCCAATGCTTAGTCTGCGTCATCGAACACTCCGACGTGCATTTGCCACCAACCATCTTGGCTGGACTCTGCAAAGGTGGCGTAACGTCATATGGTCAGATGAGTCACGATATCAACTATATCACGCTGAACGGAGGCATCGTGTGTGGCGCAGACCTCTCGAAACGACGGATCCCGCATGCCAACAGGTGTTGAGGCGTTAGTGATGGTCCGGGGTGCATTTTCCTGGTTTGGAATGGGCCTTCTGGTTATCCTGGTCCAAACGTTGAATGGTCCACGGTAATGTCAACTCATCGGAGACCATCAGCACCCATTTTTGAAATTTCAACACCCTGACGACGTAGCAGTCCTTCTAAATGACAATGCTCCACCAGATCGCTCCAATGTCGTCCACGAAGGGTTCAAGGAGCATGCAGGAGAGGTCCAACGACTGAGCTGGTCAGCCCGGAGCTATGACATGAATACTATCGATCATATTTTGGATGCTGTTGAAGTCAGGCTCCGGCCACTGGATCCTCCACCCACGAACGAGCAGCAATTATCTTCGGCTCTGCAGAATATCTTGTGTCATCTGCCTCCAGAAGTGTACCAGGGACTTGCAGATTCACTACCACGCCGTATTGCTGCACTCCAGAAGGCCAAACGTGCGGGCTATCCATTGCTACAACGTTATTATGGTAACAATAATTCAGGTTACCTCATTTATGTTAACATCAAAATTTTTATTGCTGAAAATAAATTCTAATAAATGGACAAGGAACAAAAACATATAAAACTTGTTTTCTTTCGCAATAAATCTTTAAACATGACAACTTTTATGCACTTCCACTTTGTAAAACTTGTACACCACTTTAAGGTGGCCCGAATATCTATTACCCTCAAATTACTTGATAACAATGACAGAATTTAAAACACTGTTAAGACCTGGGTAGGCTAACTGCTCGTGATCTTCCGTCGACATGATTATGCTAATTAGGACATGTACAAAGCTTATCTCATAAACTGTGATGCATAAAGACCTATTTCCAATGATAAACTTGTTCTGCATTCAATTATAAAGCCTACTTTAAAGAATACATGCATCGTAATCCGATGAATAGATCATTTAAAAACTAAACAGAAACATTTCTATACATTTGGTTGCCCGTTCAGATAAAGCATTCTCATTAGCAGCAATGTAGCGCATGACGCTGATAGTCATTTCCTTAGTCTGACCTTGTTCTACTTATAAATGTTATAAAAAATAGTTTATTCATAATAAAATGGAACCAAAAAGGTCAGAGCTGAAAAACTATCTTACATATACATAATGTGCGATGAACAGAGGCAACAATCGACAAGAGCAACAATAGAAAAGCATGCAACAAAATTCAAAGATATAAATGTATACACCCAACAAGCCTCCTTACATTAATATTCATTACAAAATACTTGCTATCTTAAAATATCAAATTACAATCAGTATCAATATTCAATTATTTATTTTTTTTAAACTTAACATATCTCTAAATTTAGCAAATTTAACTTTTCCTAAGGCTTTTGTAAAAATATCAGCGGCATTATCATCTGAATCTACCTTAATAATTTCAATAACTCCATTAACATAATTCTCATGTACAAAATAAAAATGAACTTCAATATGTTTTGAATTATTTGTAAAATTACCACTTTTAACTATGTCTATAACTCCTGAATTATCTTCATAAATCTTAATAGATCTTTTAATCTTTACAAAAACATCATTAACAATATTACCTATGAAATTTATCTCTGTTACAGCTTCTGATAAGGCAAATGTAGAGGATTTAGTTACACTGTTTTGTTTCTTTGATTTCCAGTAGATAATATTTCCAAACAATTTTATAACAAATCCTGTAGTTGATTTCCTATCTACAATATCGCTGGCCCAGTCAGCTTTTACAAAATCTATAACATACACTTTATAATTCTGATATTATGTTAACTTAATCTCTTTAGTTAAATGCAAATTCTTTAGAATTCCTAATGCATATTTGAAATGCGTCTCATTATAGCAGTTTTGGAATCTGCTTAAGTAATTAACACTAAAAGAAATATCAGGCCTAGTTCCAGAACTTATGTACAATAGGGCTCCAATTAAGTTTCTATATTTAGTATCCCTATTTACATCAGATTGTTCAAGTTTTAAATTAATCTCTATAGGTGTCTGACAAAGTCTTGCATTCTCAACTCTATATTTTTTCGCTAGTGATTCTATATAAGTTTTCTAGCTTAATGTTACACTTTTTATAGTCATATTCAATTTCAATTCCAATGTAATTTTTTACTCTTCCCATATCTTTTACTCTAAACTTATTGCATATTCTTTGTTTAATTAGAGTTATTATTTGTCTCTCTTTGCAACAAATTATTAAATCGTCAACAAATACTAATATATATTTGGGTAAGTTATTTTCTACTTTAACATAGAGACAATGATCATGTTTACATCTACGAAAACCTAGTTTAGTTACAAAATTGTTAAAACATTCATACCAAGTACGAGGACTTACCTTTAAACCATATATGCCTTGTTTAATATATAAACTCTGTCACTTCCATCTTCATAGCCAAGTGGCTGTTTTACATAAACTTCAGATACCACTTTACCATTCAAGAATGCTGTTTCGACATCCATTTGATCAATATGTATATTATTCTGACAACAATATGAGAACAATAATTTCAACGTTTGCATTTTTGCAACAAGCGAATAAGTATTTTCAATAATTTCTGTTTGTTGAAAAACTCTAACCACCAACCTTGCCTTGTATTCATCTTTTGACTTCTTCTTATATACCCACTTCACATCTAGAAATGTCTTATTTTCTGGTTTACTTACAAGTGTCCAAGTGTTATTTTTGACAATACTTCCCATTTCACGATTCATAGCCTCTCTCCACTGTTGAGCCTCATCACATGTTGTCGCTTCCTGAAAAGTATCTGGAATCATAGCATTACAATAATTAACACAAATATAATGATAGCCAAATTCTTCATCAAATCGAAGTGGAGCTTTGACTCTTCTCTTAGACTGTCTTCTTTCAGTAGATATTTTATTATCTTCATTACTCTTATTGCTTGGCATCTCATTGTCATTGTTCATTTTCTCCATATCACTGCTTGTCATATCACCATCTTTGCTCATTCTCTTATCTTCAGCTTCATCGCCATTGCTTGTGTCATATTCTTTCTGCTCGGGATCATCTTCATCCTTAAAACCTATGCATTTTATGTCCTCTTCGATTATGTCAACATGTCTTGCTACAACTATTTTATTGTTGATTAAAACTCTATATCCAACTTCTGTGTAGCCAAGTAAAATACCTAATTCAGCCTTCCTATCCCATTTTGATCTTTTCTCTTCTGGTATTCTGACAAATACTTTACTTCCATATAGTCGTAAATTTTTAACACAAGGTTTCACTTTGAAAAATATCTCATATGGTGTCTTCTTTTTTTCAGTGTTTGCCGGTGTTCTATTTTTCAAATAAGCAGCAGTTTTTATCACTTCTGGCCAAAATCATCTATCAACTTTTGCCTCTGCCAGTAAACATCTTGCCATATTCAAATTTGATCTATTATATCTCTCTGCAGTGCCACTTAATTCATGTACATATGCTGGACAAGGTTTCACCATAATTCCTTTTTCTCTGGCTAATTTATAAATATACTTATTTAAGTATTCTTTTCTATTGTCACATCTAAGTTCTTTTATCATCTTTCCTGTTAAATTCTGTATTTCATTTATATATTCCTCAAAACATTCCACAACTTGATCTTTTGACTGAATACAGTAAACTTTTGCTAATTTGCTACAATCATCAATGGAACTTAAGAGATACTTTTCACCATTAGATCCGGTAGTTCTATGTGGCCCATTCAAGTCTGTATGCAAAATTTCTAAAATATCTGCAGCTCTTCTTCTATTGTTATGAATGAGTAAATTATGCAGTTCATTCTTAATGCAGATAGCACACTTCATATAATCTGACTCTATTTCTTTAGAAATTCTTTCAAGTATCTCATTCTTACAGAGTATATTTAGATAATTAAAATTTACATGTCCAAGTTTACGATGCCATTTCTCCTTTAATGTTAATGTGTTTCCAGCATTAGTTGTGTTTGAGTATATCATATCAGTCAAGGTAAAACTTGTCATTACACATAGTCTATTCTCTTTCTTAGCTACTGCTATTAGTCTGCCATTCCGGTTATAAATTTTTATAGATGTCCTTTCCAGATTATCTTATGATTGTCAGTAATCCTGGAATAACTTAGTAAATTTGCTTTCATTTCTTTCACATAAAATACATTTTTCAAAGTTACTTTCCATCTTTTACCATGAACTTCAAAGAAAAATTGTAATGTTGTTTACCTTAGTAGCTTGTAAGACTCTTCCATCACCATTTTTGACTTTTGTAGGTTCTTTTAATGTAAGAGAAGCACCAAAGTATTCATCACTGGTTATAATATGGTCTGTACATCCGCTATCAAGTAGTAAATCTATTTGACAATTGTTTGAAACATGACTCTCATTCATGGTTGATATACTATTCAACATTGTAGTATGAAAACTGTTTGCTCGCTGTTCATCAGTTGGTTGGCCTCGATTATTTCCTCTGTATCCACGAAAATTTCCTCGTCTGCCAAAATAATTACCACCACTATTTATTCGGCTAATATTTCCACGACTACAATAACCATGACTTCCACTTGCCAGTCGACAATTTTTCATTAAATGTCCAAGCTTTCACAATTAAAACAGATTTTATAACTGTAATATGATGTGCTTCAACCTTAAAAGTGTTAGACTTAGCCTCATCAGTTTATTTTACGGGTTTTTAATCAAAGAATTTCATTTTAATTTTACTTTTCAAATAATCCACAGTTCTATCCTTTTTCCGGTAACACATCAATTAAATCTTCTATGTGGCTGTAAGTTTGTGGCAAAGCTTTCAACATATAATTTAATTTTTCCTGTTCACCTACGATAGCTCCAGCTTGTTTCAGCTCATTTACTGCTTTTTCAAAATCATCAAAGAATAAATTTATATCAGAATAGTTTTTCAACTTTATGCTATCAAGGTTATTTCTACATACAATTTGCAGTGCGGTGGACTGTTTTAAATACATTTCATCAAACTTACACATGATCTTAAAGGCTGAGTCGAGGTCGCTTACATACTCCAATTGCTTGTTCGTAATGGCGCTATAAATGTAATTAGTGGCTTTGACATCCATCTCTTCTCATTCAGCAATTTTATCATCAGGACATTTTTCACTGTCAACCACACATTTACACTTTTTATATTGCAAAAATTTCAAAATTCGTACCTTCCAGTTGCAATAGTCCACTCCGTCGAATATTGGAATTGTGATGTCTTCATTTTTCACGTACGCCATCTTATATGCTTTTGTTGTTCAATTTATCTTTGCATAACCTATCTTTCACTACTAATCATACATTCAGAAACTACAGTTTATATTTATAAACAACTTCATAACATTTACTTAAAACCACGCTCTGCTACCAGGTTAAAAAAGAAGAGTTTATTCATAATGAAATGGAACCAAAAAGGTCGGAGCTGAAAAGCTATCTTACATATACATAATGTGCGATGAACGGAGGCAACAATCGACACGAGCTACAATAGAAAAGCATGCAACAAAATTCAAGGATATAAATGTATACATCCAACAATAAAAGTCACTGTTCAAATCAACCAATCATACGAGGGTGGGCTGAAAAGTAATGACTTCATGGCTGTAAATTTTTTATTTTTTAACCGATTTTCAAAATTCTTTTTGTATCTGATACTACCATTTGTCCACTACGTAATGCACTATTCACTTTTCGACATAATCCCCATCCCTTTCCACGCATTGTACCTAGACAGCTACGCTAGACAGCTGGAGTCACACGATTTGACCATATCTGCAATAGTTATAATAGGAAATTGTTCGGCATCACCTAATTTGTTGAGAAACTACGAGAATCCAGGCTACATTGCTATGGCCACAGCCTCCATGGTGACCAGCAATCAATTGCCAAAATCAGAATGAACCTAGTAATGCCTGGAACATGACCAAAAGGCCGACCAAAACAATGTTGCCTAGACTCCCTACATCGAGACCTTAAGATTGCAGGCCTCCATCCGGACCAAGCCAATGACAGAATCAAATGGCGCCAGCGCTCCAGAACAGCCGACCACAAAGCTGAAGCTAACAAAGGCTAAAGACAAAGAAAAGAAGATATAATGTGCTAACCTGAACTTGCTAGTTTTTAAAACCTACGGCGACAATGCAGGGTGTATCTAAACGGTCAGTACAAAATTACAGCTTGAGTTCCTTGTAGCCAGAGAAGCAATATATGTCCCAAAAACACAGGGTCACCAATGATTCCTTCTGGAGATACAATCCTGAGACTTTGTCCTACACGTCAATTGATAACAGTTACGTTGTATGCCGATAATTGAGGCATGCGTCACAATCCTATCCAACTTTCATTGTTTCCAACAAAACGAAAACTGATAAAGCATATGAAAGTTGGGTTGTTGTTAGCACCCAGTTGGACAGGTGACTTTTTCGCTTCCAAGCCTTGTTATCTCGTAGGCCTCGCCAATAATGCAATTTAGCACGTCTTAACTGTTCTGTTACTCTACAAACCTAGTTTGTATCGCTGAACGGATTTGAAATGACAATTGCCCTAGCTATTGTAGGACAATGTCGTGTGGTTGTATCTCAAAAAACGGGACGTCTGGTCATCCTACATAAACCGCTAGCCTCCAAGTTTGAAAAGTAAACATTTTAATTTTAATAGGTTTATATTTCGAGAATTAAGTACAGCGTATCTACAAAATCCGTGACAAATATAAATGTTTGGAGTATAGATACAATGATAACGTACAGTCACAAACCTCGATCTATCCTTCCCGGATGTAGTTTTCCTATCGTTGTTTGACATTGGTCCCTGCACAACTGCTACTGAAGCCATGCTAGTAAAACTTGCATCCAACGTTTCTCAATCTGACCTGTTAAAATCTAGTAGGTACGATGAAGGAATAAAAAACGCATTCACGTGACATGTTCGTGATCAAGCGTCACAGGACAAGTAGAAGAAAAAGAAATTCAAAACAATTTTTCCTAAAACTTGCCTAGGTTACTTAACGTAACACCAAATTATGCTGTATCAGCAAATTAAATGTTTTCACAAAAACGATCAATTAAGGTTCGATTTATCGCTATTTGTTGGTCGTTTTATCGCTATTATTTGGTTATTTATCGCTATTTTATGGTTGTTTTATCTGTATTTTTTATCAAATGAAATCATAGATGGCGCATACTGCCGGGCCAGTTAATGAAATGAAAGCCAAAATAACCAATACAGTCGCTAATGTGAATGTCGCCATCTGACCCGATACGAAGTTTGATATAGCCCTACAAATCTGAACCAGAATTTCATATCCCTCCTATTGACGAAAAATGAAATTTCATCGTATATTTATAACAAGGCCAGTAATAATGTCTTAATGTTTTCCGGTCTGAACCTAGCACTGCTTCGTTCCGATGTATCCTGCTGTGCCTCTATGAAGCGTCATCGACTGCATCCCAACTGTGTTTTTGTTAATTACGAGGGAGAGTCGAAGAACATCTACACTTTCACCATAACACACCTTCAAAAATGTCATACTGACTTCTGAGCTTGCGTGCTTAAGAGATGGCACGTCTGTGGTCACAGTTGAAACCATCAACAAGTTGAATTCTGAAGAAACAGAATGCTCTCACTACAGCCCAGATCTTGCTTCCTCACACTTTCATCTCTTTAGACCACTCAATGACACTTTGCGAGGTCGTCGTTTTTCCATAGACTTAAACGTGCAGGAAGCAGTGCATAAGTGGCTTTGCGACTGACTGAACACCTTCTTGGAAGGAGTACGCAAGATGAAATTCGCAATCACCTTTTGACCGCAGTCATACAAAGTTTAAGCACATATGTGCAGAAGGCAGTATGACAACCCTGAAGTTAGTATGACAACGTAGATTTTTGATTCTTCCTCGTCTAATGAATATCGCGCACGAGTTAGCAACGTACTTTAAAGCTATCCAACGGTACCTTCATTTTGGCTGGACTTCTCCAACGTACTGTACAGGAAGATGAACGTTATGAAACCTCCAAAAATAGTCGAAACTGGACGCGGATGAGACATGATTGCATGTCAAAATGTTCAGATTTGATGAGTGAGCTATTCATCCGATAATAAAGATGCGATTTTCGGTGTTACTGCATTCATAATTGAATGTGGAACTGTTTTACACACCAGTGCCAGCGGCATTGTTTACATCCCTCTAGATAGGTGATAACCACGAGGGCGGGCAAAGAAATGATGGATGGATCATCTTGGAGAAGATGTGCCCACCAAGAAAAGAAGAATGGCACCCTACTGCCGACATAGGATAAACGCCAAGACGAAGAATCGAATGTGGAACAAGTTCGTCATTAGAATTTGGTCCCTATCAGTTACGGCTTATGAATAACTTGTATGTCCTAATTTGCATAATTAGGTCATTGGGAAGGCCACCAACAGTTAACCTACCCAAAATTTCAATTCTACTTTTTATATCAAGTCATTTGACGGTATAGACCTTGCTACGACCTGTCTATAGCGTACTCGAAAATTCTCATCTTAAAGTACCGAAACCAAACCTTCCTGAGCTTCGTTGATAAAGTCAATTATGTGCAATGCTATGCTTTCAGGGTTATTCAAATGAACATGATGAGTTCCTTCAACTTCGACGATTTTTTAGTATGACGTTGTTGCATTTAGACATCTGTTCCATTATCAGAATGTATATACACCAGATTTTTTTCTATAGAGCGTTGTAGCTTTAATATTAAGTCTATTAATGCTTTTGGCACTTTACTTTTTGTCGGAGTAGCACAAACTAAAGTTTTTCGTGAAAAGTCATCGACGGCTACTAACAGGAATTTCTTACCACAGATAGAAGTGGTAGGCATTGGCCCCACTGTGTCCGCGTTAAGTAGTTGTACAGGACGTGTTGATCATTGACCTTGCACAATGTGGCGAGGGGCATTGCATAGTCGTGCATGAAAGCATGCAACATATGGGTGGTCATTAAATAATGATGGCAAAACTTCAAGAGCGCGCATGCTATGGCGTTTCAGGGCTGCGGTGAGTATTTTTGATGACGGATGGATTGTAAGTGTCACTATATGTGACAGCCATTGAAAGTAACAGGGTTCCGTTCGGGAAACTAAATGGGTATTTGAAACCACGGGAAGGAACGGGAGGTCCTCGACGCCCTCTTGCGCAGCGATGGTTGTGCCCTTGGGTGAATAAATGGAATAACCAGTTGGCCCAAAATGAAGACTGTAACCCTGCTTTGATAATTGACTCATGGAGACAAGATTAAGGTGCGCGTTTCGGGCATAAAGTGCATCATGGAGTTTTTAAAACTGCTCCTGAATCTAATAACATGCTCGCCGCATCAGTACCTATGGCAGCAATCGTTTTCTTATGGTCTGCAGTATGAATCCGCTTATGCAGCTTTGAAAAGAATCAAGAAACTGTTTTTCTTTTATTACATGAAATGAGCTGCCGGTGTCAACTATCCAATCTTTGTTTGGAACACCATCACAGTTGGCTTCAGGTTTCTTGCTTTGTCCTTTTGTACCCGATTTGCGAGGCTTACGCTTAGGACGTGAAGATGATGCACGAGGCATTCGCTTTGTTAATGCAGGATCCTGCAAACGAGAGGGTATCGCGGTGCATGAAGTAGCTGGACCTACAGAAGTGGGATAACTTTTGGATGGACAAACCGTTTTTACATGTCCTCGGCCTCCACAATTATGACATGTTACGTCATTTGTTCAACTGGCATTTGGATATGGACGGGGGGGGAGAAACAGAGATGGCACACGAGGCTATACCTATTGAAGTATTTAGCGTGGTGTGGTCCTTAAAAACTACATTTATTTGACTCACGCAAGTTTCAATTGACATTGATGGGTTTGATTGGACAGCGAGTCTCAATGGAGTATAAATTGAGGGTACACCTGCGACCATATGGTCAATAAAAATTTTATCATCTAGAACCAGGGATATGGCTCCAGCCTGTGCACGGATTTGTAGCGCTCTTGCTACATAGGCATTAGGATCATTAGCATCCAATAAACACAAAGCTGAGTAACGCCGCAATATTTCAGCCTGTGTCACTGAATTCAGCCTTCCATATTGACGCTTTATTACTTCCCACAATGTATAGGGATTGTCATCTTGAAGCATGATGACAATATCATCAATCACCATACTCATGAGCTAATGCCGTACTCTTATCCAATCAAGGCGCATGGATGAGCTGGCTGATGCTTCTGTAAGGAGAGAGATCTTTTCTTGGACATATTTCACAAGCCCTTTGGTTTCGAAAAAGGTTAAAACTCGATACGTCAATTGAATATAATTGGCACTCGTTGGACTAGGGAGGGAACGACCCTCTTCAAAATATTTCCTCTATATTGTATTAAAATAAAAGAAAGAAAACACGCTCTGGTATCATATGTTCAGAGGCGGAAGCAAAATTATATAATATTTAAGGGGTGATACTTTAAAGGAAACTGCAAAACTTAAGAATGAACGTGGCTCGTTAAAGACTTTTATTTTACTTTAAAAAGGCAATATTTATTTATAAAATATCAAAATATTCTATACAAAAGAATGTTCTATACATTATGACTTAAAATTGAGGAATAAGCATTGCGATCTGAAGTATAAAAAAAATATTTCTCGGAATACAATAAGGAAATACTTGAATGTACGTTAAATACAGCAAAACACTGTAACGAGCAATAACACAAAACACTGTAAAGAATAAGTAAAAGAAATTTCAAATTCCTATTAAATATCTAAAGGAAGACTGAGAAATGATATCAGTTATTAATAGCAAATAAAAAAATTGAAATGTACAAACGTCCCTTCTGCGCATTATTGTTGAAATAGCATTAGGAGAAATTTCATTATTGTTTCTCTTATGGGGTAACCCGCGAAACAATGCTTCTTGATAAAGAATCATGGCTGCCGCGAGAAAGTGAGAAATTCAACAAGAAACTAAACATCGAATGGTAATGTTGGAGTAATTCGCAGAGCATTGGAATGAAAATAATAAACGGAAGTTAAACGCCATGCTGCAGGCAAGGAATGACGTAAAGGACCAGAAGGAGGGACGACTGGTCAAGCAAGAAGCTGGAAGTGGTCTGTCTGAAATTATAAAAATCTGTAACCACTAAAGGTACATAACAATAGTGGGACACACATCCTCGTGATCACGAAAATTATTCGCGAGGGACACCTAGCTGCAGACAGTGATAATCACGTGGAGATTTTAATTAACATTTATTAAAACAATATACACTCAAACATCACTGCTGCAAAACGATAAAAAAACTTAGAGAATAGATAAAATAGAAACTTGAATTATATCTATTTTTTACATAAAAATCTGAGTTTTCTCGAACAGTAACATTCATTTGTAAAGTAATTAATGGTCACTTAAAGCTCTCTACACCATTTTCGATCCAGTATCATTTGGATTTTAAATCCTATGCTTCGCAGTCTGTGAACTCAATCCGCCTTCAATTGGGCCGAAGGAATTTTCAACATTATTGTATTTCTTATTCTGGCATTACATGATGGTCATTTGTATCTGTAGCTGTTCATGCTTCTCTAACTCCCGCCTCTTTTAAAAGGAATGATATATCATGTCTTTTAAAAGGAATGTTAAATCATTCCTGTTTGATACTTGTTCTTTTACTAACCCTTGTTAATTTATTTTCTTGTTGTTTTTTTTTGCTGTTTTTTTATTATTATTTTTTTACCCTGTTTTTTTATTAACCCTAATTTTGCTTTTTGTTGTTTATGGATCTTTCCTTAGCATTTTTTTTTTGGGCTTGTTTATTATTATCATTAATTTGGATTTCTAAGTTTTACTTATTTTATGTAGTTCCGTGTTTTTGTACTTAACCTTCCATACAGGCTCTGGCTAGGTAATTTTTGTAATTTGTTTTCTTTAATAAATAAATAAAAAAATGAAAATAAAATAAAAAAATAAAAATATAAATAAATAAATAAATAAATAAATCTTCTTCTTTTATATATATAAAGAAGGATGTTTGTGGGTCTGTGGGTCTGTTTGTCTGTATGTTTTTTATACAAATCTACAGTTTTATTCCGATCTTGATAAAATTTCGCATACATGACCTTTAAAGCATGAGTAAGGTCACTGTCTACCTCAAATTTCGGAAAAATAATAAATATCGATAAAAAATCGATATTCATGGTTATGGCAAGGCATATTCATGAGAAATATCTCATGACCAACAATGCAAGGCAAAGTTGGTACAACAATAAGTATCAACAATGGTATCAGCACGCAATTCACAAACGCACTGCATGAACCAACAATATATATCTCATGACTAACAATGAAAGGAAAAGTTTGCGCAAGTGTAATTATCCCGGGCAACACCGGGTACACATATAATCGATCTCAAAATAAAGACTATAATCGAAAATAATTTTTTTTCCTGCTTCATAATAAACAATAAAAAACCAAACAATATTAAAATTAGAAACTGAGAGAATAAACAATTAAGAACAAAAGAGTAGGCTAATTGAAGAGTGTTTGAAGAAAGCACAATTTAGAATGGGTTTGTAATCTAGGGATAATGGAAGAGTCGGTTATGTAACGTGGAAAGAAATTATCGAATTAGCATAAAATAAATTCAAAAATGGCATGTTCATTTATCAAAAATAATTTAGTTATTATATTGTCAGTGAAAGTGCAGAGGAGCCTTCCCTAATTTTCACGGATTATATCGGCCAGCTCTCTCGCGTTCAAGCACTATATTATCACTATTTAAAAATAACTAAAGGATTTACCATTTTCTTCTGGAAAATAAATTTATTCAGAAAATTGCACGGGAAAAAATCGCTAACTTAGGGGCAGCCATAACGACATTAACATTAACGTTCTTTGTGTTATCGAAATTCAATAGAGATATCATCCGAGAAAATAAAGAAATGATACTCTGTACATTTACCTTTATATTTAATTATACGTGGGGCGATTGGTGAATAAGGTCTCCGTAGCAGTAACTTTTTTATTTGTTAACCGATTTTCAAAACTCTTTTTGTATCTTATACTCATATTTGTATATGTGTAATGCACTATTCACTTTTCAAGATAGTCCCTATTCCTTTCCAAGCATTGCGCCAACGCATGACTAGTTGGGTGAACCCGCCGGAGAGGAATTCCGGAGTTGTTGTCAACAGCAGGAATGAATGGCAGCGTCTACCTTGCCGTCTGAACCAGCTCATGTCCCTTAAGGGGCTCTTTCTTCTTTGGGAAGTGGTGAAAGTCGCAATGTGCAAAGTCTATCATTTTTGAACTTCAGTTTTCATCTTTGAGCTGTAGGCACTGCAACGCCTCTAGTTTGTGTTACTCGTGTGCGGGCGGACGTTATCGTACTCCAGAAGAGGGTCTAAATTCAATCCTGGTGTCGACAACAACTCTGGAATTCTTCTCCAACGGGTTCCCCCAACTAGCTACGCGTTGGCGCAATGCGTGGAAAGGGATGGGGACTCTATCGAAAAGTGTAAAGTGCATTACATATAGGACAAGTGTGAGTATAAGATACAAAAAGAATTTTGAAAATTAGTTAAAAAGAAAAAAATTTACAGCCATGAAGGTCTTATTTTTCAATCGAACCTCGTATGTTCAGAATATTTCATAATTTTAGTAATTTATAATTAACTAGAAGAGGTACCCGGCGTTGCCCGGGATAATTACACTTGCACAAACTTTTCCTTTCATTGTTAGTCATGAGATATATATTGTTGGTTCATGCAGTGTGTTTGTGAATTGCATGCTGATACCATTGTTGATACCTATTGTTGTACCAACTTTGCCTTGCATTGTTGGTCATGAGATATTTCTCATTAATATGCCCTGCTATAACCATGAATATCGATTTTTTTATCAATAATTATTATTTTTTCGAAATCTGAAGTAGACAGTGACCTTCCTCATGCTTTGAAGGTCATGTATGCGAAATTTCATCAAGATCGGAATAAAACTGTAGATTTGTATAAAAAACGTACAGACCCACCCACAGACAGACCCACAGACCCACAAACATCCTTCTTTATATATATAGATAGATTTTTAACCATAATATAGTGACTGAAAAAACTCTTTCAATGCTGTTTAATTGTGTGTTCAACTTTGGATTATCTGAAAGTAAATGTTTATACATTTATTTTACGATTCAAATAAGACGCATTTAGTGTAATGACATACAGTTTTGATCAACGTTTCCCACAAACACTGAACTATAACTTTGTTTTTCAAAGAATTGTACATTAGTTAGTATGCACTAATGGGATAGTTTTATTTTGATAATGGTCAATTCCTAGAGTTTTCCTATTTTCTAAGAGTAATTTAAATAGATCATCTACACTACAATATTATTCAATATCAAAATGTCTTTTTTGATATCTTAAGTAAAATAACCTGTAGAAAAAGATACTTTCAAGTATTATAAAATCAAATATAATAACTATACACCATTGAGACGGTTTTGTCAGTCACTGAGATATGTGTAGTAGGCCTGCTATGATTTTTTTCTTCATTTAACGTAAATATACAATTTTTAGATATATCCATTGACATTTTGCAAGTCGATTTCGAATTAGGAAATCAGCAGTAATTTGTCTACATATGAATTTATAATACCATGGTAATTAATTAATAGGCTGTTACTTTTTTTCTAGATTAAGAATAGCACCCCCCACGAAAAGGCAAAATTGAAAACATGAGAGAAAATTGTCATCACCGTTTTACTATATGATTTCTATGAACCTAATTTTTATTTTGTTGTATTAAAAAACAGCATTTTTTGTGTTTAAAAAAGCCCTAATTAGCATAAATTTCTTGTCAAGTTTATGATGAAATTAGTAGTCTAATTGAGTTGAAATTTTTTTCTGCTTTTATTTAATGTGTAGTACATTCTGAACTAGAATTATTAAATTCAGTTTATCCATTCAGGTGGGAAAAAAAAGAATATATCTCTACTATTTTTAGTCACATTATCTTGCTTAATACATATTTCGAAATCAAAACCAAAAAAGTAATTATTTTCAAATATCAATGATTTATGTTCATTATGTTACTTGATTATATATGAAAAAACTGAAAAAAATTTTTTCATATGTTAATTCTTTAAAAAGATATTACGCCAAAACTGATGGTGATAATGTTAAAAAAAGAAAGCTGAGAAAATTAAGTTTAAAGTTGAAATATCAATTTTTTTTGGTTTTATTGATTTACAGAGTTTAAATGATTAACTTAAATTTAAAATGAATTTAGTCTCCTTATAATGGGGAAAAAAGTGAAATAATAAAAACAAAATTAAAATTAAAGTCACTAGACTACACCCTTAAGTTTTCTTTCATCTCTCAAGTTTCTTCAAGATTGGTGACTTTAATTTTAATTTTATTTTTATTATTTCACGATTTTCCCCAATATAAG
>JAHWFO010011831.1:2356259-2373656 GCA_023313115.1 Rhysida immarginata | reverse complement strand
ATTATTATTATTATTATTATTATTATTATTATTATTATTATTATTATTATCTGATCATCTAATAATTAATAAAATTTATAACATTAAAAATCCATGACGAAATCTTATTTAGAAAAAATAGTCTCAACTTCAGATACCTCCCTATCATTTATAAATTTCATATTTTTTCCTGATGTAATTAAAAACTGAACTTGGAAAATATATTTCAGAAGCAGTGACCCTATTTAAATACCTGACATTCTATTGGGATAAGTTCATAATTTTTACTTCGTAAATGTGGGTGGGGTTCTAGTTAAGGTGTGGATTAATTAGGTCATTTTGCGCCTTTTACACAAGTTATATCTGTGGGACAAACACAAACATCCATGCCCATGGCGGGATTCGAACCCACAGCTAGGTGGACTCGAGAACAAGAAAGCTTACGCCCTAGCCCTCTCAGCTACCTGGCTGGCTTTTGAAAATGTATTTTGTTACTAGAATAAGGTAGTTGTAACTATTTTTAAAAAGTATGTTTAAATGTATTTTATATGAAATTGAAATTGTTACTTGTGAATTTTACTGTGGTTATTAATAGATTTTTAAAATTATTTGGTTAAATTGTTTTGCAAATTTCTTAAGGTTACTGTAAATGTTTCCACAATGATTGGAGAATTAAGCATGAAATATCAGAGCATCATTGACCCCGGTGAAAATAAAATCTAGTAAGAGACTCGATTTCAATTTTTTGGACTCGTGAAAACGGTTCAAAGTAGCATCAGTTTCTCGCCTGATGGCTAAATGCTTGGAATTCAGTCGTGGCATAGCCACTTGACAGGCTTTGCCAGGGCCTGTCTTTCACATGGGTTATGGGACACACAACCTGGAAAGAAAGCCAAACAACTTAAACGTCATACAATGTTACATCATCATGTTTCGACCATTGTATACCATATTTCTACCAATAAGCAGCCTTAAATTTGGTCGACTTCGAGGCCAACAAGAAAGACAGGCCCCGGCGCGGAAAAGTCACCTGATCTTACTAGTCTAGCCAACAATCCAACCTTCATTGTTTCCAACAAACGAAAAAATATTGATTGTTAAAATTTAAGATGAAAGCAATGAATGTTACATTGTTACCCGGACTAGTATGGTCAGGTGACTTTTTCTCGCCGGGACCTGTTTTTCTCATTGGCTACGGTCGACTTATGATGATGTATAAAATGCATTACGTTTTTGTTTTTTAACTTTGTTTCTAGGAGGTGTTGCTGCGTGACAGATCAAGCAAAATTTATATATCAATGATGTGGTGTACAGACACTTAACCACCCGATAGTTCATCATCCTATGGTTAAACAAGGTTAAGCTAATTTCTGAAACCATTACAATCCTGCCATCGTCCCAATTCATCAGAAGGAATAGCCTAATCAGGGCGCGTCTCACAGGCGACGATTGCAAAAAACAACGCGCCGCACATGACGAAATGCTAAACTGACGCTAAATGGTTACCAGTCTATACACATAATTTCATAAAAACAATACAAAAAATTCAAAACTGTATTCTACTCCGTTTTTGAAAATATAAATTTTAAAGGTCCAAGCCACAATACATGCATTTGCATCAATTGTATAATAATTGTAGGCTTATTCATATGCTGAACATAGTATGAAAATAAAAATTCAATAAACATAAACAAAAGGGAACTAAAAAGGGAAAAACGAGGAGATCTTTCGTCCTGGCCTCAGTGCATCTTTAGGTCATCTGGCATGGTTTAAAGTTTAGGGCCTTCCGCTTTTTGGATATTTCGCGGTGTTGGGTGTCAGGCAAGATTTGCAGCTTTTTGCGGGGAGCACTGACTTGGGGGGTGAAATGGGCAGTGTGGGATGGACTTAGGAGGTAAAAATACCAACAAAACGTAAATTCGGCATAAATACTGAAATGATAATAAATCTAATTATAGAATTACTGCCAACATTTAGGTGGATTTGATAAGGGAATAAATATTGATATGAAAATAGATTGAATTATAAAAATTAATTGCCAATTTGGGTGAATTTAATAAATCAACAATGGTATCAACACGCAATTCACAAACGCTCTGCATAAGCCAACAATCAATATCTCATGACTAACAATGCAAGACCAAGTTTGTACAACAACAGGTTTCAGCGATTGCCAAACTGTTATCTTTTTTATATGTAAATTGATTCTTTGATCAGTTTTTTTATATAATTTTGCTCTCTCTTTAATATAGCTATGGGGCGATCATTTGTGTAAGCAAGGAACTAGGGAAGCTGGGAGAGCAATGGGATTGTTGATATGTTCTGTTTTGCATGCATTTTTATGTTCTTGTGTACGTGTTTCTAATCCTCTTTTTTTCTGACCTGTGTATAACTTGTTGCATTGTGAGCACAGTATGTTGTAAATGAGTTCTGAGTTTTTTTCCGGGACTGGAGTTAATGTGTTTAATATGACTAGGCTGTTGAAAAGAGAGTTTGCTGCGAAATACTGGTTGGACATTGATATTATTGAACGGTTTTTTATTGTCACGATGTAGTTTCTGGTGGTATTAAAAAGAGAATTTAATTTTTCTTTTTTGTTATCTGTTTTATTTTTTTCACAGAATTCATATTTTTCTTTTTTGGACTGTGGAAATTTTCGTTGACACATTTTGTCAAAATTTGTTTTGGATAGCCATTATTTTCCAATTTTATCCAAAATATATCTATTTGATTTTGAATATAGATGAGAGAGCAGAGGTTGTATATGCGAGATAGACGATACTTGACGATGTTCATTTTGTGGTGGTAAAGTTGATAAGATTTAACGTTGATGGTTATGGTACCTTGTGTGGGTTTTTTGTATAAATCAAATATAATCCTGTTTTTGTAGCGAGTGATTAAAAGATCTAAGAAAATGAGCTGGTTATTATTAGGATCGATAGAACTTATGTTTTACACAATGTGCGTCCGTCTGTCTATCCGTCTGTCCGTCCATCTGTTTGTCCGTTGGTGCTCTAGCTTTCGAACGCTTCCGAATTTTCGACTTCCGTTTTCGGAATTCGACAACTCAGGGAAATCGGAAAACTGAGGTGCAAAAAATCGGTGAACTACTTCCGGTTCAAAAGGTCAAAAATAATATAGGGGACTACGTTTTTCACAATACAATTCCATGTATAAATGGCCTGTACATTGCTAATTGCTGTTGTCCCTTTAAGATTGTATAGCTAAAGCAGAGAATAGGGTTGTGAATTTAATGAAGACACGTGATCATCTTTCTTGATGGTCAATATCAGTTAGAACTGGTTCAAAGTTATGTGATTAAGTGGTACAATTATATTCCATGGAAAACTTACAATATTAGGATACGGTATGTATTATATCAAACAGCTTGAAATAAAATGTCATGATTAATTATTAACGTAAAATTAATGACAGTAGAAAGAGGTTCTATGGTATGTGGTTTCATGGAACCATATGGTAAAGAGGACACTTTCAAAGCTGAAATTTGACATGTAATTTTTTAAAAACTTGAAATGATGTGCAATGTTTGAATCTCATGTAAAATGAATGATAGTCGAATTTGGTTCATAGGTACCCACTTTTCTAGGGCCCATTAAGGTTCATTAGAACTTTCAATGCTAAAATATGACATGTAATATATCAAACCACTTGGAATGTTGTGCCATGAATAAATAAAAAATTTTTAACAAATCAGGCAACCAAAATGCCCAGGACCGATAGGATTCTAAGGCATTCGAGAACGAAAAGGAAAGCATTTTATTTCTAAAGAAATCTTTCGTTGTTAAGAATTAGATGAAGTTACTAAGAGTGCCTCTGATTGCTAAGCAAGGCGAACTTCTATGGGACATTAAGTTCAAACGGAATAAAATTATCTGAAAAGTATAATGGAGAAAATAACAACTCTCTATAGATTAAAACATATACGAATCATTTAATTTGTAAGCATTCCTATTTCATGAAATAATCATTCCTATTTCAATAATATTTAGTTGTTGAAGGGTTCTGTGTAAAGTTCACTTCTTTCTTCATAAATTATTGCCAATGCTTTTCTATGTAAGCATGTACGATTAATGGGATGATTAGCTACAAGCTGTCATTAAAATTTACTTAACAGAAGCTAACTATTGATAATGAAAAGCGTAAGTATCTACAAGCCATATCATAGCATTGAAAGTTTCAAATGGTTTCATGATGGTATAATAAAAACTATAATCCTGGTACTAATTTTGATTATCCTTAATCTTCTGTTGTATTGTTTCATGGCACATCTGTAAAATCGCATTTTTACGAAGTTTATTAATGGAGTGGATGTTTAAAGTGGATGGGTTGAGTTCCCGTTTGGGACTCAAGAAATGACCATATAAGGTCATGTTTTCCGTGTGTGGGGGTGTCTCTCGACAAGCCCCTCTACGAAGATGAATGTTGGTGAGGAGACAGGGAGAGATGACAGCATTCGAAGTCATGGGATCGGGGTCGTTTGGGCTCTGGACCCGGGGGTGGATACAGGATGTGCGGATCTCCTTTCCCGAGTTTAAGAAGCTTTCAATAAGCACGTTATAGTGGGTGTTCGCCCTTCCCAAATCTAATGGGCTCATGGGCGCCACGGGGGGCGCATAACTCGTGGGAAGTGGAGCATCTCAGCACGTGTCCAGTCCTCACCGGGTTGCCGAAGCAGTCTAGAGTTCTGACGTTGTGAAACGTCATTTCCAATAATGGGTTCGATGCTGCGTGTCGTCTTGGCTGCCCAAAGTGGAGAAGAGAGAGTTTGTTAAGTGCTCTGGCCGAGACAACATCTCTCTCTGGAGACCTCCTCTCCATCCGGAGACAGAGTTCGTCGTGAGCAACCGCATATATCTGATTCCTCCACTCATGATGATCCACCCAGACTGATGTCCGCCACACACCCACCCAACACCTCCTGAACTGACCAGCCACCACGGGCATGAGAGGAAAACTCTGGCATTGCCTCATCTCATGCGGACCCCTCTTTCAAACAAGGGAGCACCAGCTTGGAGCAGCCAGCTAGAATACTCACCGGTGAAACAGGTATGCATTCTGTCCCGTCGCCAAGCATAATTGATATTGATCTTGGTTTTATATGCTTAATAAATTAGTTAGTATTAATTTTTGTCTCTCGTGTACTTACTTTCTGGCACGGACTGAGCGGGAGACTGCAATATTACTTATGGGAAGGGTCATTAGAGCGAGACAGGGGATGGCGCAGTCGTAAAAACTATTAAACAATCCGAAGTTGGAAGCAGCCAAATGCTCCCCTGGTGTGGCATTAAGATATGTCAGATAGACCTACTGGTGGCCCAACCCTTAGAAGTGTAAGGCTGGGTAAATGCTTGTCAAGTTGTGACACGAACCCTAAGAGAGGGCCCTACAGAATTGGCACAGTTTGGACAGGGTGTTCGAGGCATTCGAGCGCCGCGCACCGGTTAAACAATAGGCGGCCTTACAAAATTGGTGACAGTCGATAGGATATTAATTATTTCAATCCTTACAATATCTGGGAACAGCCGATTGGATTGACTGAAGGGTTGCCTAAAAGATGCACTCCTGATCTTAACAGAGTGACAAACAAAAAATACAAAAGCAAAAATTCGAAAGTTGGGAAAAGTTTATTCTACAATAATGGCTTACAGGAAAAAAAATTTTTTTCGTTAATACGTAAACAAATACAGTTCTTAATGAATGAATGAGAGAAGCTCATGATAACTGAGGAACAAATTTAAGCAACCTATATAAAAAGGGAGGGCTAGTAGTGCGTGCTTAGGAAATCCTGCTTATCAAGACCAGTAAAGAAAGGAGGAGGGGCTAAATTAACCTAGTGCGGGTTATCAGGAAGATAGGATGGCGTTACATTCATTTGCTCTAGCTGGGGAGATAGGAGCCTATGACGGCTCAACAGATCCAGCGTTGTTTTTCCAACGCATGGAGGAGGTGGGCACTGCGAGTAATTGGACTCCTAAGGCGAAATTGAATATCGCCAGAATAAAGATGACCGAGAGAGCTCAGTTTTTCTGTCGCGAGGATCAGGCCATGCTCGGAATAAATTAGTATGAGGCCTTTAAATGAAAAATAATAGACAGATTTGGGAGGGAGCCCAAGGGGGTATGTTTTAATTGTAACAGACCAGGGCACGTGGCAGCTATGTGTAACAACAATAGGAATAAAAAGATAATCTGTTTCTTCTGTAATCGCGTAAGGACACACACAACGCGTTTGTAGGCTGAGGCTTAATCAGCCCAGCACAAGAGGCTCCACACCTAGACAGCCTAGACCCGAGGGCAAGGGAGCAATCAGACAAAAAACGTATGAGGACCCTCCTCGCCGAACTCAAGGGGAGGGCAGACAATAGAGAGAGCATCACAAGCGAGCGCTAGTGGATATGCGGAACCAAAGGAGCTGACTGTCGCAGGGGGAGCAGATCAGATGCCAATCCAATTCTTGGTGGATTCAGGTTCTAAGATCACTCTGCTTTGTAAGGATACCTTACATAAATATAAAAACCAAGGGCTATCCAATGAAAGAGATGAATAGACCTGCATTGAATTTAGTGGGGGTGACTGGGGATGGGTTCATGACAGAAGGGTCGTATGCACTTAAAATTAAGTTTGGGACACATATGTACAGCTTAGAATGCTATATTTGGAAGCAGAGGTGGGGTGCCTCTTACCATGCCATACTGGGAAGAGATATGTTGCGTAAATTCGGTTTTGTTATTGACTTCCACCCTGGCATCTTACACGACGAGATAAAATAAATCCATTTTGATGAGCCGTGGCAGGAGAGAAAGAAAAAGGAGCAGGACAGCGTGAGTGCCATTCGAGAATACATGGAGGTAGTTCCAGTTGGTTGTGGTCGAACTTTTTCCATTCCCCCTTACTCAGAGGTTGTGCTCGAGGGTAGACTCATGGGTAAATCATTTAAAAATAAGGTTGGAGTTTTGGAACCCCGAGACGTAAACATTCCAGGAATATTGGCAGCGAAGGTTATTGCAAGGGTATCAAAAACTAACACTATTCATATGCGACTTTTAAATTATTCAGGGGAGACTTTGGTGATTGAGAAGGGTAAAGTTTTGGGTCATTAATATGAGGCTGAGGAAAAAGTAGGGGCTTTTAATAACACAATTGAGGTTGGGTAGAAAAAGAAGTTGGATAAAAAGGAGTTTCTGAAACTGTTCGATCTAGAACATTTGCCAACTGAGCAGAGTAGTTCATTGGAGCAACTCTTGTATCAGTATGAGGATTTTTTTGCGCAGTTTGCTTTTGATTTAGGGAAATGCAAAATCGATTATCATGAGATCGACACAGGGACCTCCCCCCCTATCGCTCAGGTCCCATATCAAATGCCATACTCCCAGAGAGCTATTATGAATGAGTTGGTTGAGGAATTATTAAAGAATGACATCATAGAAGAAACGTGTAGTCCATGGAGCTCGCTGGCCTTACTAGTCAAAAAGAAGGACAATATATACCGCTTTGTCGTGGACTACAGAAAATTGAACCGGGTGACAAAAATAGATCCTTTTTCTTTACCGAATATATCAGAAAGTCATTCGCAGTTAGGCAAGACGAAATTTTTTAGCGTTTTAGACGCCAACCGGGGCTACTTCCAGCTCGAAATTAGGGATAAAGAGAAGACCGCGTTCGTTACGCCTGAGGCGAAATTTCAATTCAAATGCCTGCCCATGGGGCTCAACAATTCTCTATCATTATGGCAGAGAATGGCCAACTTTATCTATCGCGGGCTTAAAAATAAGATAATTGTGTAACTCGATGACTTTTTGGCATACACTGAGTCATTTGATGAGCACCTGGTTAGTTTACAGGCGTTATTTGAGCGACTGCGAGCTGCGAATCTTAAATTAAAACCGCGCAAGTGCCAGTTCCTCAAAGAGGAAGTTGAATTCCTGGGACATGTAATATCAGAGAAGGGAGTGGCACCTGATCCGAGTGAAATTGCCGCAGTCAGAGATTTTCCTAGACCTCATACAGTCAGATACGCGCAGTCCTTTTGGGTCCCACCAACTATTATAGGCGTGATGTGGATAGTTTTACTTCCATTGCAAAACCTATGACTAATTTGACAAAGAAGGATGTCGATTTCGAATGGACGGATGAGGTGGAGAGCTCCTTTCAAACTTTAAAGCAGGCTCTTATCACCGTGCTCGTGCATTAGAGCCCTGATGCCGACAGGGAGTTCATTTTATCAACTGATGCTAGCTCTTTTGCGTTGGGGGCAATGTTAGCTCAGAAATTTAATGGTCGAAAAGATCCATTTTTTCAATTATTGGATGCTCCCAGTCATTCTGAATCCCAACTTTTATTTTACATAAATGCAAATACGCAAATATGAAAGTGAAATAAAAGGTTAAAATTGTAGTAGGCTGCTCAAGAAAGCAGAGCTAAATTATTCTACTACAGAGAAAGAATACTTGGTAGTTATCTACGCTGTAATGCAATTCCGAGTGTACCTATACGGAAGAAAATTCCAGATTTATACCAATCTTCGATCGTTATCTTGGCTTTTTAATCTCAAAGATGCCACGTCGCGTCTAACTAGGTGGTCGGTGACCATGCAGGAATTCCAGTTTGAAATTATCCATAACGCCAGGATTAAGCACAAAAATGCAGATGGGTTATTTCGTATTCCAATCTCCACAATAGCAGAGTATGAGCCAATTGTTGCAAGGGATGAGATTTCTAGAGAGCAGTTAAAGGAGCCACAATGGGAAGAGATTATAGAATGTTTGAGGGATAAGAAAGACCCCCCACCTTCTCCCTGGCCAGATAAGATGGAGAGTTTTTTTCTCAAAGATGATGGATTACTTTATCACATTAAAAAGTCCAAGGATGCTCGAGAAACTTGGGAGCAGTTAGTCATTCCCCGCAGTCTTGTCAAACACACATTGTTTACCTTTCATGACCTCCCGAGAAGTGGACATCCTAAAACTAAACCTATGTGGAAAAAGTTAAACAAATTGTTTTTCTGGCCCCAAATGAGACAGGATATACAAAAATATTGTGCGAAATGCGATAGTTGCGAGCGCAGGACCCCTCCCTGAAAAACGCAGAAAACAGCCGCTAATGGAATTTCCCGCAGCAAAACACTCCTTCTACAGAGTCGGAATCGATATTCTGGGTCCTTTAGTTAAGACATATTCCGGAAATAAATATATCCTCGTGATCCTAGACCACTATTCCCGTTTTGCAGAGGCTTTGCCTCTTCCTGACCAGCGGACTGAAACAGTGGCAAAGCACTTGTTAACTCAATATTCAATCGTTATTCAATCCCCATTCAGCTTTTGAGTGATCGAGGGGCAAACTTCACTTCAGAGCTCATGAAAGAGATACGCCATAAGTTAGGGATAAAGAGGCTATTCACAACGGCATTCCACCCTTTTGGAAATGGTATGGCCGAAAAAGATTTATTCGAAGCTTGACGAGTATTTTGCGACATTACGTGGATGCAAGTCAACAGAATTGGGATGAATGGCTGACGTAGGCAACATTCGCCTATAACGCGACTCCTCACTCTTCCGTAGGTGAGAGTCCATTCGTATTATTCTTTCGTCGCGATCCCAAACTTCCGTTCAATGTCCTCATCGCCCCAAGGAAGACGTATTACGACATCGCTGACAACTACAGCACCGAAATAGAAGCACTCTTACAAAATGCGTTTGACACGGTGGAGCGTTGCCAAGCAGAACAATCTGCCAATCGTAAAAGGTTCCATGATCAGAGACAGCGATCATATCAATTCCGAATTAATGATTTGGTCTATTTTTCCGTAACTCAGATAAGACGAGGGCTATCTAAGAAATTGCACACTTCATTTGATGGCCCACACAAAATTGTGGGACAAATTTCACCCGTGAATTTTATCATAAAACACTTGGAGAGTGGGAAGAAGAAGCTTGTACACGGAAATCGCCTTAGGCCAAAGGAAGGAGACCCCCCCAATAGGAAGGAACAAGCCACCGAGGAAGTCTGAGGATAGAGGATCTAAAAAAGGCTCAGTGACCCCCACTCTATACCCCGAGGAAGACTACTGGGTTCCACGGGAAGAGCAAGGACAGAGAGGGCCAAATCCCCCTCCCCAATGCCTCCAGCACCTGTAAATCTTTCTCAATATCTTCTGCGGAGTCAAACACAAGGACGCTCGATTCCATGGGTGCTACCTTTTGCACAAGATCGCCATTCTATGGAAGAGATAAGACAGCATGATCCAGCAGACTCAATGTCTGAAGCCATGGAACAAGACCCTCGAAGCTCGGTCAATGTTATAAGCGAGAGAAGTATTCAGCCTCTCATCAACCACTGCACACGACTTGGCAGTCAATTAGACTTAAATTTATTGGGTGCACTTTTATAAATGGGTCTCAACATTGCTATGATAGTCCTCATTCTAGGGTTCAGTCAGTAGGATCACAGAGATCTGGCATTGAGAATGGCTGATTGATCAAATGAATTACCCTTAAGGCTAATAAGCTTTTATTTACTGTCGCAATGGTAGGCACACCATACTGTTCACTGAGTGTCTCAGGTTAGTGTAGATCCATGGTCTTCAAAGAGCATTCATATCTGAAGACGTAGGAAGGAGGATAATAGAGACCTTGCTAATTAAAGAACTAACTATGGATACTTACGGAACTAAGAAATGCTTAGAAACTATGAATTACTAGCTATTAATGTTAAGATTAGCCAAATGTCTACAGATACTTGATAAAGGGTTGTTTATAAAAAATGACCTTGAGTGATGACAAAATAGTAATTAATGCTGTAGTGCTAATCAGGAGAAATACATTTATATCTAAGTTATTGCATCAGACTAGTAGATTATTTTAGAAAACAAAGTATTATTCTATTGTACCCTCCTGAGTAATATCACCTAAATCAAGTTTGGTTTTATATATGATGACTCATCTTTAATAATTATAGTAATTCCTTATACCCAAGGTGAAATGATAAGACTCTTAAATGAAGTCATGCAGTTGTTATTGGGATTTTTACATGCTGTAAATCATTTACTGAGCTAGAGCTTTGTTTACAATTCATAAATTATACACAATAAAGTAAGATAAATAATTAATAATCAGAATGGTGTTCAGTCAATTAGGATTCACTAGAAGTCATTGTTGAACTGTTGATCATCTTATTTATTGTGTTAAAATGATGTTATTTTGTTTTGCTTGGTAGAGTTCAATAGTTTTATGTGAGAAGATAAACACAAAGGTTAAATACTGAGGACTGAAAATAGGCCTCAGGGGCAATTATGATGGCATAAGTAAAGAATTATAATTGCTATATTTAACAAAGATAAGTGGTGTAATCATAAGAAGTACAGTTTATACATCATACGGGGTGAGAAATGACTAAGGTTATGATTGACAGATGACAAAAAGGGTCAACAACCTAATCCTACCTTATGTACGAACGTTAGTTGCACTGTTTTAAGATGGGATTAGATGCAGTATATCAGTTGTTTTTATTGAAAGAGTTGGATCGATGGATTGATGGGTGTTCCATGATGCACCTTGACGAAAGGTTGAAATTGTGGGTAACATTCTGAGGCAAACAGATAACAATTTGTGAGGAAAACAATCGTTCCTTTGGCAATAATTTGTCAATATAGCCAACATGGGGAGATAAGGGCGTCAATCTAACAAAGTTATGCATTTTGGCGACCCCCCCCCCCTCTTGGAAGGATGAGGAGCCAGCTAGAAGAATCCGGGCATGTACTGGCCTTGATTTTTATAAAATTTTGAGAAAACACCCTATTACCTTCTGTCTGGTATTCAGATTTAACATAGCATTGTGTACATGGTAACTTTTACTTTAGGACTGAAGGATCCTTAGTACAAGGATGCCACATTACTGGGTAACAGAAGTATCACATTCTTATGAAATCATTTCTGATGATTGGGTTCTTGAATAATAATAATAATAATCTACATTACATGTTAAGATAGACAGATCTCTATTACTTTGATGTGGCAGCTTTGTTCCGATAGACAGTATCTTCGAATATGGGAATCAGTAAATAACCCAACCACTAAAGCTTGGAGGGAAAGCTAATTGTTTTTCGAATAACCAAACCTGAACTTATTTAGCTGAACAATTACTGATATAATCATAGCAGTCTAGTTCATTGTTCCAGGTATGTAAATGATGATTTGTGCGACCATTGCTAGTATTAAGCAAGTTAAATGCCTATTTATGAAATTTTATCCTTAATCCTTATTTCAGGGATTAGGACAATTAAAAATCAGAGTTTTTCAACAGGAAAAAGCATCATTTAGTCTAAAACTAAAATACCTTGACAGTAATTGATAGCTTCATTAAAAAGGGCATAAATGGTTTGTCCATCACATACTGGGATCAACTATTAAGGCTGCAAATACAGATGGTGGCCATGCTAAGTCTTTTCGTAGTCACAGAGTGGGTGACTATGATTTGTAATTAACCTACGCAATTAGTAGAGGTAGCGGAGATTATTTTATTTAGAAATCCATCCAGGTTTTATCAGAATTTCTGTCATATCAAGTTCTACAATAATTCATTTTATATTCCATATTTTAATCTTATTTACCATGCAAAAGATTTTTCACATTGAAAGTTCGCAAATTATTTAGCCTAAATATCGATTTTTGAGACCAATTTATCCTTGGAAAATCGATTTCATAAACATCAATAGATCTATAAATCATTTTGATTTTTTTCGAGAAGTGTTCAACTCTGTGCTAAGAAAGAAGTGTTGTTAAAGGCCTTCAAACTTCATCTATTGTTTTTATGCATGCTAAGTTTATTTATTACTTTGACTTAAGGGTAGAAAAGATTCTCAATGACAGTAATTGAAATACTAAAAGGCATACTCGTAGTACTGTCTAATAAGGAGAGTTGTCCATTAATTACCAGAAAATAGATATAATAAGTTGTCTTACCTGGAACGCAGTTACTGCTTCGCTTGGGGAGAAAGGGTCCTGGGGCTGGTATTTAGTTTGCAACACAGCAATACTGGCAGATAGAAATGAAATGGTTATTACATGTCTAGTTAGAAATTATTCTTAAATAAAAATAGAACATGCTATAGTAATTTACGAATAAAATTAAGGGCTAAGAAGTTGATTTGTAGAACTGGTTGACCTCTTCAGAAACGGACCAATCAGAAACAAGCATCTGTTGTTTCAACTGAAATTGATCAAACTTGTGAAAATTACGACATTATTATTAATACTTATTACTTGCGACTACTATACAACATTAGAAACAAATATTAGGTCGGTCTATACCTTGTAGAGTGTCGAGTGGGATAATAGCGATAATAGCGATCGTTATAGCGTCGTTGTTCTGACAGTGAAATCTAACAATGAAAATGGGTACACCGACAAATAAATGTATCCATTTAATAGCATTTGTATCCGAACACGTTTTACTTTAAGGTATTGCTATCATTTTATGTACTAGTCATTAAAGGGAACTTAAAGAAATTATTTCTAGGCATGTGGGAGAAAAATACGCCTTCGATGGACAAAGGGCTAGGTGAAATCTATATAATTACATTTTCAATCAAGACATCGATGATTATTCTATGCTAATCGAGAATTATTACACTCTAAAGATATTATTTCAATAAAGAAAATTAATTAAAGAAGTGATAGGATGGATTAATTTAACACTTTCTTACCTTATAATCGTTTTCCATGGGCATACAGCCAGCCATGCTTCTTGTTTCGTAATGGTATGGTTGAGAAGTGAATTAAATTAGTTGCCGAGCATTCTTTGCGCTACAAGGGAATGTTGATGCGTGCAGCGCCTCAGATGAAGAACTTGGAAAGAATTAAGTGTGAGTTTCCTTGTCTTGTTTAAAATAAATATAATGCACAATAAAGATCTATATATATGTAGAGGATTGTTGTTGGATAAATTCTTTCTCTCTGAGAGATTTGTTGGATAAAATTTTGTTGTTGTCATGTTTAATATTGAGGACTGAACAAAATTATTGCTGTTTTCGAAGAATTATAAGAAAAAATAACCATGATATTAAAAAGATAATAGAGAGAAGGATAAGGCTAGGTTGACATCTCCGTCAGTTTTATGTGATCCCTCACAGAGGTGTGACATGAAGGTTTATGTTTAGGTTTTGAATTGTTGATGTTTGGATGCTGTGTGTAAATTTTTATCAATCATGATTACTATTCAATGGTTTATGGTTTAACATTAAGATTTTTTTTTTGGGTTATATGCTTGGCCATGGGGGGACATGAGTGCATTTTTCCTTTAGAGAACCTGCCATCGCCTCAGCAGTATGAAGAGTCACTTTGGGGAGACACCAGTGCAGCCTATTTTCGTTGTCACCGTCATCACCACCACATGTACGGAACTGAATGAACTCAGAGGAGAGACAGTCGACATGTGTGTTTATGTTTGTGTGTGTAAGTGCAACAAGAAACAATTACATAACTGAAAAACATTGGTTGCTTTTACATAATATAAACAAGTAAAAAGTTCATGAACTTAATTATACAAATTAGACTGGAGAACACTAGGACAATATCTTCAGAAAGAGAACATTTAATTTTTTTATAATTACACTAAATAGCAATAAAATGATATTTGGTGCTAATCAAGAGAATTGTAAAAAAATAAATAAAAAAAAGAGGATTGTATGTAGTGTGTATACCTAAATAATATAAATATGATATTGTAGTATAGTATAATATAAAATATAGATATAATAGTGTTTAAGAACTTATAGTGAAAGAATAATATGGTTTTATATGAACTTTGAATATTGCAAAAGAAACTTTAATTGGACTCTGAACATTTTTATAGAATTCCAAATATATAATTTAGTGATTTCATCTCTCTTTTGACGATTTTCGAACAGTTATAGGACTACGAGTTTCATATTTTCCTTCAGTATATTGTCTATTATTATGTAAACTTGTATTATTTTGATATTTTGACATTTTTGATATTTTGGGACATGCAAGGGCCTAGGGACAGGTGTAACATGCAGCGTCACATCATCAGGATTCAACTGGAAAGAAGACCGGAGGAAGACCGCACGGGGGGCGTTGTAAGATCGCATTTTTACGAAGTTTATTAATGGAGTGGATGTTTGGAGTAAATGGGTTGACTTCCCGTTTGGGACTCAAGAAATGACCATATAAGGTCATGTTTTCCGTGTGTGGGGGTGTCTCTTGACAAGCCCCTCCACGATAATGAATGTTGGTGAGGAGACAGGGGGAGATGACAGCCATCGAAGTCATAGGATCTGCACGCGGGGGTGGATACAGGATGTGCGGATCTCCTTTCATGAGTTTAAGAAGCGTTCAATAAGCACGTTATAGAGGGTGGCCCCTCTTCCCAAATCTAATGGACTCTTGGGCAAACTCGTGGGAAGTGGAGCATCTGAGGACGCATCCAGTCCTCACTGGGTTGCCGAAGCAGTCCAGAGTACTGACGTTGTGAAACATCATTTCTGGTCCTGGGTTCGATGCTGCGTCTCGCCTTGGCTGCCCAGAGTGGAGGAGAGAGAGTTCGTCAAGTGCTCTGGCGGAGACAACATCTCTCTCTGGAGACCTCCTCCCCATCCGGAGACAGAGTTCGTCATGAGCAACCGCATCTATCTGAATCCTTCACTCCTGATGATCCACCTGAACTGATGTCCGCCACACGCCCACCCAACACCTCCTGAACTGACCACCCACCACGGGCATGAGAGGAAAACTCCGGCATCGCCTCATCTCATCCGGACCCCTGTTTCCAAGAATGGAGCACCAGCTTGGAGCAGCCAGCTAGAATACTCACCGGCAAAGCAGGTATGCATTCTGTCCCGTGGCCAAGCATAATCGAAATTCTGTCTTGGTTTCATATGCCTAATAAAGTAGTTAGTAATAATTTTGGTCTCTCGTGTACTTACTTTCTGGGACGGACTGAGAAGGAGACTGCAGTATTACGTATGGGAAGGGTCATTAGAGCGAGATAGGGGATGGTGCGGTCGTAAAAACTATTAAACAATCCGAAGTTGGTAGCAGCCACATGCTCCCTGGGTGTGGCATTAAGGTAAGTCAGGTAGACCTACGGGTAGCCCGACCCTTAGAAGTGTAAGGCTGGGTAAATGCTCGTCAAGTTGCGACACGAACCTTAAGAGAGGGCCCTACAGAATTGGCGCAGTTTAAACAGGGTGTTCGAGGCATTCGAGCGCCGTGCACCGGTTAAACAATAGGCGGCCTTACACATCATTCCAAGTCGTTTGATATATTACATGCTATATTTTAGCATTCACAGTTCTAATGAACCATAATGGTGCCACAAAACCAAGTGCCTTTGAACCAATTTCGACTATCTTAAATTTTACTTTCTATTCATTCATGGCACATCCATTCCAAATCATTTTGTATATTACATGCCATATTTCAGTATTGACAGTTCAAATGAACCATAATGGTTTCACGAAACCAAGTGCCTTTGAACCAATTTTGACTATCATTAATCTTACGTTGTATTGTTTCATAGCATAACATTCCAAGTCGTTTGATATATTACATGCCATATTTTAGCTTTGACAATTCCAATGAACCATAATGGTTCCATGAAACCAAGTGCCTTTGAACCAATTCCGACTATCAAGAATTTTACGATATATTCATTTATATCACATCATTCCAAGTCGTTTTAGATATTATATGCCATATTTTAGCATTGAAATTTCCAATGAACCATTACGGGTCTCTGCAAAGCAGGTACCTTTGAACCAATTTCGACTATCATTCATTTTACGTGATATTCATGCATGACACATCATTCTAAGTGATTTTATATATTACACCTATAGAATCCTAAAGGGAGAATGGCACTTGGCAATACACAAGCCATTTTTACATGGAATTGAATAGTAAAAAACGTGGTTCCTTATGTTATATTTGATCAATATGGTGCATTGGAAATTTCAACCATAAAGTATGGCATGTATTATATCAAACGACTTGGAATCAAGTGCTATTATTGAATATATGATGTGCATGTAAAATTATTGATAGTCTAAATTGATTCAAACGCACCTGCTTTTTGTGGACCAATTATGGTTCATTAGAATTTTCAAAGCCTAAGTATGTCATGAATATAACAAACGACTTGGAATTGTGTGTCATGAATTAATATAACGTAAACTTTGTAACTTTATACCCTTGATTTTTAAAGTCTTACGCAATGGTTGCCAATACAACCTCAATCAGTTTGAGTGGACCCCCCCCCCCTTTGTCTCACAACTGAAAATCAGAATCCAATGCAATGAATTCAAAGGCGGCTAGCTTAACACAATTAATGCTCACACAAAATCAATATACATAATCAAGGACATAGGTTAGGTTCTTTTTAA
>JAHWFO010011831.1:2282144-2309719 GCA_023313115.1 Rhysida immarginata | reverse complement strand
GATTGATTAAAATAAAACAAAATGAAGTAATTATGCTGAATGGGTTTTATACTTGAAGAGTCTTGTATGTGATCCCGGGAATTGGTCTCATACAAGTGATCATGGCAGTTTTGAAATTCGAACGTGATAACAAGAAAATACTGACATGATCTTAAACAATGAGACGAGCTTTGTGAGAAAACCAGTTCTGGATGTTGTGAACATCAAAAAGAAGAGAAAGCGAACTCCACGCCATTCCATCTAACACATACTTACTTACTTTTCAAACCAACTTATCTATTAGGGTCGTGGGGGCAGCAGCCCTATAGAGGATCTCCAGCGATCATGATCTTCCGCCATCAGGCGCATGTCCTCCCAGGTAATACCCATGCGACTCGAATCCAGATTCTCCATGTAGTCTAGCCATCTGGATCTAGGCCGACCCCTTGGTCTCTTACCCACCAGCTTGGAAAATAACAACTGCATAGAAAAACCATTTTGCGGCATCCGTATCACGTGGCCATACCAGCGCAACTGAGATCTCTCGATGCGAAGAAGAAGCGGCTCAACACCTAAAGACTCCCTTATTGTGCTGCTGAGCACTCTACGTAGTAGGGAAACAACTGCCACAACTCTCGGAAATTTCATTTCGGCAGCTTGTACCCGCGATCGTACTCTTTTGGTCATTACCCAAGCCTCATGACCATAGGTGAGAATGGGGACAAAGATAGATTCGAAGACGGAGAGCTTAGCTTTTTACCCAGCTCGCGTTTCGTTACCACGGATGCTCGGATCGCCAGAATTCACGTCTGACACAGCTTGCCGCACCGATCCGAGCATCCAATTCTTTCTCCTGCCGTCCATCACTCGTGAATGCAATCCCGAGATACTTGAATTTCTTCACCTGTCTCGATGAGGCTCCCCTAACATGGAAGGCGCACAGAGCAGGCTGCCTTGAAAGAACCAGAACCTTAGTTTTACCCACACTGATCTTCATCCCAGCTTCTTCACATTTGGCTACTGCAAACCGGTCTTGTGCATGCTGAAGGTTCGTGCAAGAACCCGAAGGAGGACAAGGTCTTCAGCAAAGAGCAACCTCTCCACCAGGTAGTCACCCACACAAACGCGGTTATCCATCCGCCTCATTCATCCGAAGATAATGAACAAGAGGGGCAACAGTATGCGCCCTTGGAGAAGTCCAACACCCACAGTGAACAGTCTTGACCTAATGCAATTTATCCATCCAACACATTCAAATTTAATTCCCATTATAACATATAAGACTCTTCGTATGCAAGAGCCATTCAGCATAATTTGAAACACGGGCATTTGCTATTCAAAGACTTTTCTTTACATTTCATTACTATAGAATAGTACGTGAAGTCAAGGACAAGTAATGGAAGGAGAATAGGCGGTATTCAGCTCTGGAAAGGAGAGATGACAAGGAGAACAACAAACTATGGCAGATTTTTACCAGATTATTTCTAAACAAGCGGCAGCTGACTTGCTCGAGGGAGTGATTGAATTTGGGGAGGTAACTCATTAACTGGGGTAGGAAGCAGGATGTGATGAGCACACAAAATATCTTTTTGGATGATGAAATTATGTTTTGGAGCTGTGAAGAAGATCTTGCTTCATAGAAGGTGAATTGGTGAAATCTGATAAATCTTATTAAAAATAAAATTACATAGTTACAAAGTGCTCATAATAAAATACATCACCCGAGTTACTTCATAACAAGAAATAATCTTCCCGAGGAAGGTATAGGAAAGTCGTAGAAGCCGCGAGTTCATCTATTTTATCCCCCCCCCCCTCTGCATTTTAAATCAAGAAATAACTTTCTCGAATATAGTATTTAGAAAATATAAATGAACCTTATTTTCTCTCTTTTCTCATCTTATTTGATCGAATGATAGAGGGGCAGCTCATCCATGCAAAAGCAAATTTTGTAGCTATAGTTGCATTTTGCAATTTACAAAATTGGGGTTCCATAAATTTATTCTGATCAAAATCACTATCCAATGAAGCAGTAACTGAACTAGAAACAGCACAGAAACCAGTTCCACCTGCATCTGATATATAGTTTCTAGAATTATTTATGAAGGGGATTTTTGAAATTAGTACAGATTTTTTGGGAGAAGATAGAAGAGGTCCTTAGAAATATTTTTTGTCATATGAACATGGAGTTCCCGCAGCTCCATTTACTTCCAATACTGCATTGAACAATAAAATGACATTGGGACGCAGTGTGCGTTGGTAGGCCTGGAATATTTTATTTTTAACAATTAACACAAGCAATCTACTGTAATAACTGTAATAGCACAAGAGCAGTTAGAGTTTACCTAAATGAGACATATCCTGATCATCCAGTTGCCTGGTCACCGCGATCGCCAGATCTCACATCGATGGATTTTTTTTATGAGAAAGCATAAAATCAATAGTGTACTCCGAATCTGTAGAAACCGAAGAAGAATTGGCGGCTCGTATTGTCGCAGCAACAGGTGACATCAGCGACCATGCAAATCAACTGTTTCCACGCGTACATCAATCCATCATAAGACGTTTCTAATTTTGCTATGAAGCAAATGGCGGTCATTTCGAACAATTACTGTAAAAGTCATACACTAGATTGCTTGTGTTAATTGTTAAAAATAAAATAATCTAGGCCTATCAACGCACACTGCGTCCCGGTTTCATTTGATTGTTCAATGCAGTATTTTAAATAAACGGAGCTGTGGGGAGCCCATATTCTTATGACAAAATATATATCTAAGGACCTCTTCTATCATCTCCCAAAAAATCTGTACTCAAATTCAAAAACACCCTGTATATAATGAGTAAATATACCTGTGTTAAATATTTTATTTACTATTATACACACATAAAAATTTGCAAAAAAATAATCAGTTTTAATAGCCTATTCATACTATTTATGGTAGTGCGAATAACTAAGGATTCCAGATTTTCAAAACAAAAAAACTGGGACACTTAAAAGTAATCTAAGTAATAAGCACAATGGTAAACATAACGATATATAAGCTTGCTTTATTACTACAGAGTATTATTTCTTTTTCAATATTTTTAAGGTAACAAACTTAATAACAATAATAACTTTTTTAATTGATATATAGGAAGGTATAGGAAAGTTAATAACTTTTTTAATCCCGAGGAAGGTATAGGAAAGTAGCGGAAACCCTGAGTTAATCTATTTTTTTTTATTTCTTCATCTGTAATTTTTAACCCCCCGTTTTTTAAAACAAAAATTGATTTTCTCAAACCTTGTATTTAGAAAATATGAAAGAACCCAATCTTCTTTCCTTTCTCATCTTTTTCGATCGAATTATATACCACAACTCCGACCCTATTGAAACAATTTTGCCCAATTATTACAATAATGTTGATCTTGCTTGGAGGAATCTGCATACCGAATTTTAATCTTTTATATGCATAAATACGCGTAGACTCTCTGGTTCCCTCTAATTTCCGCCCCCGAAACACTGACCCCAATAGGCCAATCAAAACCAAATTAAATAGTGAAGATGCCCATGCCCATAACAAGCTACATTCTGAATTTCAACCTTCTATTTCAAAAAATGCGGAAATTATGAAGGGGACGGACGGACGGATGGACGGACGAATGGACGGACAGACATATGGACATTGTTAAAACAATAAGTAGCCCCATTCTTCCGCTACTTAATAATAAGTGAAAAACTGGGACCATCCCAGGAAAACCAAGACATCTGGAAATCTTAGGATAGTGCGAGATTTACATAAATTTTGGGCTCCTATCTTCACAGCCCCAAGTGACATTGCTGAAGGTATTGGTTTTTTAATATTTTCAGTGACATTCAAATTGCACTTATTTTTTTTTGTAAATAATTATTCTATTTTTTCTATTCCTAAATTATTTTTACTGTTTTGCAGACAATGATTGTTGAGTATATATTGTTTTAATAAATGTTAATTAAAAAATCTACACGTGATTATCACGGTCTGCAGCTAGTTGTTCCTCGTGAATAAATTTCGTGATCACGAGGATGTATGTCCCACTATTGTTGAAGTTCTTTCCGTGATTACTGTTTTTTTTATTTCAGACAGACCACTTCCAGCTTCTTGCTTGACCGGTCGTCCCTCCTGCTGGTAGACATTTGTGCAGTGCGTTTGCCTCCCCCCCCCCCTGGTGTCTCCTAGGGGAGGTCTTCTTTCTTACCAAAACATTGACTTTTTTCCATCATCAATATGGAACGCATGGTGATGATGATCGCCGATGGTCCGTTTGCCGCCGGCGCATTCATGAAGAGGTTGTATGCCCATGCAGGCTTACTCCCTGTTCTTCCGTCGGGTTTTCCCGCTGTTTCGGTTCTGCGAAAGCTTTCCCACACTGAGTAGAGGATGCTTTGCAGGAACCGAAATAATGCTGAGCGGATAGTAGACTACGTCAAAGTTGGCCAGAATACTATCCACTTGTTTCATGCCGACCACGGTCATCTCACCGTCCATGTACGGGGTGCCTCGCCGCTGAAAGCAGAATCCTACCTAAAGGACTGCATGTTTGATTACGGGGAGGTGCTATGAGTGTTCTAGCCAGCACACTCCGACCCCCCCCCTGCAGAAAAATGGAGACATTTTGTTGGACATGCGTCTTCAGAAAGACATTCCTGACTCACATTTGTTGCATAGAGAACGTGTCCTCGTTTTCTACAAGGGCCGAAGGCAGTGCTGCTTTTACTGCAAGAAGTCCTCCTACGTCCAGAAGGACTGTCCTCTCCTGAAGAATTGCGACTTCTGTAAGAAAATCGTGGGCAAATACTATCAATGCCCGGAGAGGACAGGTGCACCACCAGCAGCCCCAACGCCACCGCCTCGGGGGATGTCTCCCAGCAGTCAGTACTGATGATTTTGAAGGCGGCCCCTGCTATAGTCGGCTCATCCTTCATCAAGGAAAGTGAAGGCGGCCCCACCATTTTCACCTCCTGTTTCACCGAAGTTATCGAAGGTGGCCCCACCATCATCGGCGCTTTTTCACCTAAACAAACCGAAAACAGCTCTACCATCATCACCTCTTCCTACGACTTCTGGGAAGGTGATGCCGCTTCCCACTCCTTGGCCTCGTGTGGTTTAAGACACTGTTTCTCGTCCACCTTCGCCTGTTGTTTCCCTGATGGCGGAGGTCTGCCACTCTGCAGAAAAAATCTTAGACGATTCGTTGTGTTCCGGGTCGGTGTTTGTTGCGGAGGAATTTCCATCTTTTCCTTCACCTGTGCTTTTATCAGCATCGCAGCATTTGCTAATCGTCTGTGCGTCTACGCCTGGAAAAATTTTTTCCTCTGTTTTGACCTCAAAGCCATCAGCGCCAGCTCAGCGGGATCTTCTTGCGACGCCTAAGAGACCTCGCAAGAAAAAGGCCCGACGTCATCGTAGCAAGAGGAACGGATTCCTGTAACCTCTTCATCAGATAGAGACAGCTGCGTAGACCATCATCATCGCATCCCCTCTTCCTCTTCGGGACGTAGTCGTTCCCCTAGAAGGAAGACTTCTGAGCCTCCTCCCTCGTCGGTGAAGCTCAAGTCTCCTTCAGATACAGGTCAGCTGCCGTCAGCTTAAATTCGCAGTGAAGATCTTTTCCCTAAACGTTTGATCCCTTGGTTCGTCCTTCAAGCAATCGGTTTTGTCATCTTTCTTCACCCTGTACAGGCCAGATATTCTCCTTCTTCAAGAGGTGAAGCTTCCTGCTTCGCAACAGCTTGCTAACCTCCCTTGCCTTCGCATTCATTTTTTATCTGCGCAGTATTCTTCATCAACTCATCTTCGCCACATGGGCTGGGGTTGCCTCCATCATCTTCAACCCCTCCATTGTGGTGTCGAACTGCGTCTTTGACTGTGAGTACAGGGTAATTTCTTTGGACCTCCTGCTATCTGGTCGCAAATTCCGATTGCTTAATGTGTACGTCCCATCTTTATCAGCAGAGAAACGGACATTTTTTGAAGATCTGACTTTTACCTGTGCTCGTCCTTGCCTGCAGTGGTTGCTGGGGACTTTAATTGCCATCCGACTGTGCATTTCGTCTGGACGTGTCTACCAGTTGTGCCAGCAGAATGCACTTTTCGATCTGTGGACGTGTCCTTCCAATTCCAACCAAAGTGGTTCTACCTTTCACCAAGGGCCCTCTGTGTTTTCAAGGCTGGACCTTATTCTAATAGATGCCACTTTCGCAGGTCCTCCTGGTTCCATGGAGGTCATTCCGTGTTCTTGGAACCCTATATTCCCTGCCTCCTCTGCTGGCTCTGCTTTGGACAAGTGGTTTCTGAACGTTTCTCTGCTTGACAACGATGAATACAAGGGAATGTTCGTTCGGTTTTTAGAAAGACATCTTCACAACCTGCCTCCATCACTAGCTTCGTGGCTTTTCTTTTAAGCTCTGTCGTTTTTTCAGAAAGATTGGGCTGGACGCCGTTAGACGCAATCGGCGCCATCTCCTTATGCTGCAAGAAATTCTGCGCCTCCTCCGCTGTTCTATCCCAAAGGGGGCATATGCTGATGACATCCGCCAGGTGAAGAGCGAGATCAACATGGAACGTGTGGTGATGTTCATTTGTCAGAACATTAGCGCATGCCCAAGTTGAAAACACAAACATTGGATTTCTTTAGATGTGGTGAGATTGTTTCGATTTATTCCCATTTGCTCATGTTACAAAAGTTCTAATGATCTAATTGCTCTAATGATCCGCAGGGTTACCGGCGCAGCTCCCTGGGCCAAACTGTTCTGGGCGTCTGACTTCCGGTATACGTCGTCAGCTGCGTTCGCAGAAGAGAGGCGTCGCGCCAATAAGAAGAGGTGTCATCGTTTGGTAGTGGGGAATGAGACAGTGGAAACAGACCCTGACATCTTGCCTGCTTTCCACTTTCATTTTTCATCATTTTTTGGCCACCCAGTCTTTCCATCCGACGCCACGATGAAAAGGATCGAGGCACTTAGACCTTTCACTGCTGATGCTGACCGTCAATTACCTGTCCCTTTACCGAAGATGAAGTCAAGAAGTTTTTGTCGATAGATGGCAGTCATCAGTTCAGCCCTGGATTAGACGGCATCCCGTACACGTTCATCAATGCGACTTGGAAACTTCTTGGGCCTTTCCTGGTTCAAGTGTTCAATTCCATTCTTAAGGGCACTTCCTCCATTACGTCGGACTTTACGGCAGGGAGAATCATCTTGCTTCCCAAGGTACCGGATCCTGACCCATTGTCACCCAGTGGAGGCCTATTACTCTATTTAACACAGACTATAACGTCTTCACTGGTGTGCTCCAACAACGGCTCAAATGCTTTGCCGACGAGTTCTTCGATCTGGGACAATCCTGCTCCGTTCCATCTCGCAGGATGTCTGACAACCTCATTACCATCATGAGTGTTATAGAGGAAGCATGTGTGCGCCATCAGACTCTTGCTGTGCTAAGTCTTGACCAGGAAAAGGCCTTCGACAAGGTGAATCACGTGTTTCTTTTCCGAGTGTTTCACCATCTTCATCTTCGGAAATTTGCTACGATTATCTTAGCACTGTATGCTTCTGCCACATCATAAGTGAAGCTTAATGGCTCCCATTCGCCTTTCTTCGAACTGTGCAAGGGCATCAGATGGGGGGTCCCATCTCTCCCCTATTATATATATATTCTATTTGGAGCCACTTTTACAATATCTTAATCGCCACCCAGATGTCTGGGGGTATGATTTGCCAGCTGCTTCCATCAGTGCTATTTGCATCTGATCCGTATTCCCTGAGTATCCATAAAGAATACTTCGATCTCTTTAGCACGTCGACGGAAATTCCATCAATCTCGTCAAGTCTAAAGGCATTGCTATTGGGAAGTGGACAGTGGACTATCTTCGATCCTTCCCAATAGCATGGTGTGAGCAAATTACAGTGCTGGGATATGTTTTCTCCTTTTCACCTAATATGGACTCTCCTAACTGGCAGCTGGTAATTGATAAATGCATCGCTCGCCTTGGCAAGAACTTTTGTTTCACCACCTCGATGTTTGCCAAGGCGAGATTCGTCCAGCCGCACGTCCTACCGTTCTTGACGTCTAAGTGCCTGTTTGCTTTGCCTTCTCCATCTCATTTAACCCGGCGTCACTCGCGCCAAATTTTATAACAGCACTACCCGCACTGCGGTGTTTACACCGCAATTTTAAAAACTGATTTGATTTGATAAAATAAAAGAACTTTGTGAGATAAACTTTTATCAAGTAATTTTATTTGAGAAAAAAAGAACTCAGTGCAATTTTATTTGATAACTCAAGATATTGAAATTTATGACCACTTATACAAATTAGAAGAAAATATTAAAATTAAGTGATTTTAACTGATTTTTAAGAAAGCATGTTTATGTCAAAAATTTACTAACATGACTACTCGCGCAGCGGTGTTTGCACCGCAAAGTTAGACCATGCATCGAAAACATAACTTTAAACTTCACCGCTCGCGCGAGTGACGCTGGGTTAAAGAAGGTTCGTAATGCGATAGTTGACTGTGTGTGGGGTTATTCAGCAGCCCGTTATCCCATCTGTTTGGAGCTGCTGTTTATCTCTCTCGATAGGAGGAGGGGGATTGGGCTTACCAAATATTCGACGATATCTCATCGCACCCAGAATGGCTGCCTTGATTCGTGCCTTCCTCCATCCTCCATCCATCTGGGCCAACTTGTTCTTTCTGCATCTGCGCTTCTTCTTGAAAGTGAACAGGCTACCTTTTCCGTCCACGCTGCCAGTGACCATCATTTCACGTTCACCGGACTTTTACCATCTAGTCTGGCGACATTTGTCATCTTTCCTGTCTGGCCTTCCACAGCTTGACCCACAGGACTGGAAAAACCTTCGTCTATCTTGGTTCTTCCAGCGGTCAGACCAGGGTGCGACTTCAGAAACCGTACGGTGGCACCGTGAATATCCATGGTCAGCCTTCTTAAAGTCTGTCAAGTTACTCGCCTTTGAGAAGGCGATCTTCAACTTTCAATGGCGCTTGCTGCACCATGGGTTCTACTCTCTCCAATGTCTACATCGATTTGGAGTGGTCAGATCTGCTGGTTGCAAGTTTTGCGGGTTGCTTGAGACAATTCCTTATGTTTTCTACGAGTGCTCGTTTGCTTAGTCCATTTGGGATTGCCTCTCTCGTCACTATCTTTTGACTGACTTTACTTATCAGTCAGTACGATTTCTGATAGACTGCTCCACCGGTGCTGCGTACAAACTGGACCTAGCCACTTCCATCGCCTTTATGAACAGAGAGCTTTGGCTGGTCCATCAGCAGCGATGTGCTGGTGTTCATCAGCCAGCTTCAGCCGTATGGAGGACGGGCGCCATGCATCTCAGGTCCTACCTTCATCTTAAATGGCATCGGCTTGGCCCAACTACATTCTAGAGACGCTATTAATCATCTTAGCGTCTCTGTAAGATCATCGAAGGGGATACGAGTACTATTTCCTACATCTTCACCTTTCCCCTCGTCATTGATGACCCACCAGTAGGCGGACAAGCCTCTTTTTTAGGCGTTTGATTAGGAGGTGCAGCCCTTGAGGGCTGCCTGTACTCCTATAGCATGCGCGCCTGGACACTCTGCCTGCTGTAAGAACTAAGGGTGCTCCTCTGGAGCCTTAACATCGGCTCCAGTTGCAACAGCTACTTCTGGTCTTCCACGTCCTTACTAGCCTGCAGCATAACGTTTAACTTCCATTTATCATTTTCATTCCAATGCTCTGCGAATTACTCGTACCCTGCCGTTCGGATGTTTAGTTTTTTATTGAATTTCTTACTTTCTTGCGGCAGCCATGATTCTTTACCGAGCAGCATTGTTGTGCGGGTTTACCCATAAAGTATTAAAGAAATTTCAACAATAACGCGCATAATTACGTTATGCTGCATATTTCAATTCTTATTTCTTAATAATAACTAATTATGATTTCGCAGTCTTTCTTTAGACATTAAATTAGAATTTTGAAGTTTCTTTTCTTTATTCTTTATAAGGAATTGGTCTGTCTCAATTTTTTTTTATATTTAATCTCAATTCGCTCAACGTAGCGATTAATATTTGTCGTTACAGTGTTTTGCTGTATTTAACGTACATTTAAGTATTTCTTTATTTTATTCCGAGAAATATTTTCTTTTGTAATTGAGATCGCACTGCCTATTCCTCAAGTGTATAGACCATTCTTTTGTACAGAATTTTTGTATTTGTTAAATAAATATCGTAATTTTTAAACCAAAATAAAAGTCTTTTTAACGAGCCACGTTTACTCTTAAGTTTTGGGGTTCTTTCTTTTAAAGTACCAGCGATTAAATCATATTTATTTTGCTTCCCCCTCTGAACAGCAGCTAACTATATGGACTGCTTGACTTCTCAGAGCGATATTTTTTAGGTAAGGTCAGTTTTGTGATAAAAATAAAACTGTATACGGAGTGGACCAAATAAAAAACTCGCCACTGAAAATTTCTAAATCCAATGGAAATGTTCCACAAAGAGGTACGTGATTCTGGAAGGAAGAACACTATCATTAATTAAAGTTAAATGGAACGAGTCGATTTCTAGACAAGGTGAACATAAACTTACTTAATACACAAATTGTACACTTTTTTGATCATTGTCTCTTTTATTGAATGATCTAATGGTAACATTCTTCCTTCTAGAATCGCTCACCCCCTTTGTGGACCGTTTCCACTGGACTTAAAAAATTTCAGAGGCAAGTTTTTTTTTTCCACCCTATATATTTTCAAAGGTTTTTCAGTAACAGATTCTATGTACCTTTAACTATTTTCCCATATACAACCTGTGACAATAATATTCGGTGAATGACGCTAAATTGCTAACTGTCTTGAGAGTGCACCATCGTCTCAACCTGCCCCAGACAGGTCGAGACATGTTTAAACAAATTTGAGAGAATCAGCGCTGCGTATATTTTTTGTGTTTAAACAGACATTGAGGAGAGAAAGGCGTAGTACACGCGACGAAACCCAAAATGGATCAGCGAACGAAAGAGACTCATGAAATGATGACAACAGTTTACAAAGAAAGTGCTATTACTTTGAAGTGTGTTTATGAGTAGTTTAAAGGGTTCCGAGGAGCTGGAACACCGTAGAAGAAGCCACCCGAAGTGGCGAGACATCCAACATAATGTTACGATCCAACTGAAGACTATCCCTAAAAACGACTACGCCAGGAGTTTTCAGCACTTGTACAGGCATTACCAGAAGTGCATTACCATCGACGGGGATTACTTTGAAGGATAGTAACTGCTGTTTAATGTATGCGAGGAATCCAGTCTCAATATGCTATCATTCACCGAACTTTATTGTCACAGGTTGTAGTTTCCAAGTTTATTTAAGCATTTGTCATAGCGCGCAATATACTTCCACTGGTAAAAAATGTCACGCAGTTTTCACTTGTTCTTCATCGCTGAAATGCAGGCTGAGAATGAATTTCTTTAGTTTCCAGTACAGATGGTAACCACTGGATGCAAGGTCCGGATTCAAATTGTTCCCAAATTAAAGATCTGGTTAGTTAGGAACAACTTGATCACCAGCCTTAGAAAATAGTGGCTACCATCTGTTCTGGGATCTAAAGGGGTTCTTCGAGAGCCTGCATTTCAGCGACTATGAACAAGTGAAAACTGCATGGTTTTCTTCATCGGCAGCGACTTCTATGAAGTGATCATGCAGAAGTTCATGGAGCTTTATGCCAAGTGCTTAAATAAATTTGGAAACTGTGGAAAAATAGCTAAAGATATATAGAATCTGGTAAAGAAAAAATTTTCAAAAAATATACAGTTCAGCCCCGACATAAGGATCCTTGATAAAAGGATGATCCACTTATAAGGATACTAAGTGTACAGTCCCATTTTTTTGTAATTGATTTCAATGCATTATAACTCCGCCTAAAAGATTACAGGATAAAAGGATAATCCGCTTGCAGTATATAGATAAATTTCTAAGCTAAAATTTGTCTTGAACCCAGTTAAATGGATATAATAACTAACGTGCTGGGATGTCATTAGCGGACACATTGTTTCTGGTGATTGGCAGACGTTTTGTGTAAAATGTATACTCTGAGTATAATACAAGTGACATGCAAGCTTCATACACTTCAATGTTCAATTGTGACTGTCATGTGACGTCGTTCTGAGTTCCTTCTTTACCTTTACTCTAAGATTCCCCTATCCTTTAAGGAACAACGGCAACGCACTTTAAATATTAGCACTCGCCGCTTGATACTAATTGCGCTTCTTTCCAATACTGCTAGTCTAATTGCGCTTACTTCACTGCACCAATTGTGACGTCGTCGTTATGTCCTTCTTCATCCCTAAGCTAAGATCCCTTATCTTAAGATAGGAACCTTACACAACACTCTTTAAACCTAACTATTCCTTTAGCTCCACTAGTTATAATTTATCCTAAATCAGCTATACCTTCTGTTAAACTTATCACATTACCTTATACAATTAATCTTAATTACTATACATTTATATCTTACCCGTGCCGCGATATTTTAACTTATAGATCGTATAGTGGTAGTTTACTCCTCCCCTCCCTTTTTATGTGATAAGGTATCTTAAATAACATGTATCCTAAAAAGGTAAACAAATAATGACAAAAAAATACAAACTTATTAATCAATTACTCCTAAACCTAAATCAATTCTCCAACTTGATGCCTATACCCCCATGTAATCCGCTCCCTGATGGCTTGTATGATCTCCAATACGTTTAGTTATCCCTCTTTGTGTACAAATTATTATTGAGCAAAGGAGTTTAAATGATTAATTTAAATTTAAATGTCTTCAGTCTCCTCCTTATGGGGAAAATCGTAAATTAATAAAAACAAAAAAATAAATAATAAAGTCACTAATCTTGAAAAACGATGAAGAAACTTGTGAGATGGAAAAAAAACTCAAAGGATGTCTACTGAAGATGTTGTTGATAGTCTAAATAAACCCAGTCTATTGAGGATGTAGATGAAGTCTTGTGCAGATAATGTTGATAGGGGAAAACAATGATCTTGAAGGAAGTGTTGGTTTTGAAATTTTGAAGAGGGTGATCCAAATATTTGGGATAAAAATTATATAAAAAAACGTTTTCGAGAATATTTCTCATCATCAGTTGGATTAAACATTTTTTAATGGTGAAAACAGTTGAAGTAAGAATTTAACAATTGATATAAAGGTGATGAAGCTAAGTTGGTTGTAATTGTTGGTTATGATTGTTGGCTATTGTAAACTAGGGTGATTGTTGTTTAAAAGTAGTATCCATTTATTGTTCATCTCTATTGATGGCTTGGCTAAATTTTTGTTATTTGTAATGATATTTATTGTTTCTTTAATTAATTTTTTTATAACTTTCTTCTTTTCCAATGATTTTTGTGTTATTCCAATCTGGTGTGTGGTTTTCTTTGATACAATGATTTTGTCTTTGTCGCGAAGTGCTCTTTCATGTTCTTTTAATCTTATTTCTAATTGTTGTTTAGTTTAACCTGTGTAGATATCTTCCTGGTATTTGATAAATTCTATTTCTAGTGTTCCATTTTTCTTTATTATTTTGAAATATTTCTTTGAAATTGACTTTTGTGCTATTTTTTTTTGATTGATTGTTGTTTAAAAATTGTGAACATTTACACATCTACTTCAATTTAATATTGTGCACGTCCCGTCACAGTCATTTAGAATTTGTCCTTCTGTGAAGACTCCTAGCTTCCGTGCAAAATTAAGTGACTGTTTTTTGCATAGTGCAATTTTTTTTCCCTGTTATTGATTTGCTTTTTATTTTTTACCACAAATAGCATTTAGGTAGCTTTAGTGTGACATGTTCTCTAAAAAACGTAAAACCTTATCTCTATCTGATCGTTTTGAAGTTCTTAAATTGTTAAAGTAAATATTGTACATGTATTAGATACTGTTCAAATCAATTTATATCATGTACTGTAGCTTTTTGAAAACGAAAATCTTACTCCGGATAAAAGGATACTCAGTTTATAAAGATATTTTATTCTGCTTCCGAGGATATCCTGATAGCGAGGTTTGACTGTATTGTTTTGTTTTTATTACAAAACAGACCTTAATTAAAAATCAGCCCTCAGATTTTTGCCTGGAAGAATCTGCATATCAAGTTTCAGTACTTTACATATCGAAATATCACACAGACCACTTGGTTCACTCTAACAGCCACCCTAACTAGTTTTACTTTCACTGCTGTTTTAAAAATGCATTTAAAAAATCTATTTCATTAGAAATAACACTTATTTGAACTTCTTGCTTCTTGTTTTGCTATATACACTGAGTGAGCATATTATTATGACCACCTGACATGTTTATGCAAATGCACGCCGAAATGTTGCTAGCGGGCCGGACCAATATAAAAAGGGAAGCTAAGTGTTGTCGACAACGGTAGATGTGTTCCATTCTTCAACTATGGGTAAACGACGCGATTTAACAGCCTTTAAACGTGAGATGATTAAAGCTGCTCAAAGCAATGAAGCGAGTATCAGCGAAACAGCAGCATTTGTGGGGTGCTCGAGAGCAGCAGTCATTAAAGTATTTAAAGACTGGACGATTAGCCGGAAGACGGGCTCTGAACGTTCGCGTTGTGGCCGCCCGCGGATGGTTGATGATCAGGATAACAGAAGGGCAACTGTGCATCAAAATCACTGCTCACCTTAATCAGGGGCCCTCCAAAATGGTCTCTGAATGCACTGTCGGCCGCACACTGCATCGCACGACATACGGAAGCCGTACACCTGTCCGCACGCCTTTGCTGTCTGCAGCCAACAAGCGAAAACGGCTCCGATTCGCTTAAGAGCATAAGGACTGAGCTATCGAGCAGTGGAAACAAATCATGTGGTCTGACGAGTCAAAATTCCAGTTACATTATGCAGACGGGCGCGTGAGAATCTGACGGAAATCGCACAAAAGCATGGACCCCGCAAGCACAAGTACAACCCTTCAGGCCAATGCGAGCAGTGTTATGGTCTGGGAAAATTTCCTGGCTTGCGTTGGGTCCATTAATAAATGTCGAACAATGTCTGGATGGCAAGCATACCTCCGTATCATCGCCGATCAAGTCCATCCTGTCGTGTTGATAGCATACCCCAATGGAGATGGCTACTTCAGGCAAGACCATGCGCCATGCCACAGAGCTCGTATCGTGCAAGAGTGGTTCCAGGAACCTGATGGGGACTTTACCTTACTTCAGTGGCCCCCACAATCCTCAGATCTCGCTCCAATTGAGCATTTGTGGGACGAAGTCGAACGAACCATCAGATAGCTGGATCCACCAGCGTCCAATCCAGCACAACTAGACAGTGCTATCCCTCAGACTTGGTGTCAGAATCACCGCAGTATTAAAGGCAAAAGGTGGCCCAACGAGATATTAGCAAGGTGGTCATAATAATATGCTCACTCAGTGTACAAGAGCCTTGTAATACAAACCGTGACAATAAAGTTCGGTGAATGATGGCATAGTGGGAGTGGATTGCTCGCTTAGATAAAACAGCAGTTATTGTCCTTCAAAGTAATCCCTGTCGATGGCAGTGCTCCCGCTAGCCTATTTTAGGAGGGCGCTGCGCCCTTGCACGAGTGTATGCGCCCTGCCGCGAGTGTATGGACCCTGCCGGTAGAATATTGCGCCCTGTCAGAGAGTAGTGCGCTCGTTCCTAAAAACAGTGCTTAACAATTTGCTCTTGCTCTTCCATGTATCCTTCGCCTGATTTTATAGAACAGAAAGCACCTAATTAGGCTTAGCCCTGCCCCTGCTCCTCGCCTCCCTTCCCCATGAGATGCCTTGACACTGCACGAGGTGCCCTCTTGCTGCAGTTGACACCCTGCCCTCCGTCAATTTTAGTGGGAGCACTGGATGGTAATGCCTGTACAAGTCCTGGAAACTCCTGGCGTAGTCGTTTTTGGGATAGCTTTTAGTTGGGTCGTAACTCTACGTTGGATGTCTGGCCACTTCAGGGGCATCTAATACGGTGTTCCGGCTACCTTGGAACCGTTTGAACTACTCAAACACACTTCAAAGTAATAACACATTCTTTGTAAACTGTTGTCATCATTTCATGAGTAGCTTTCGTTCGCTGATCCATTTTGGGTTTCGACCGGGCCCATTATGCCTTCTCTCTTCAATGTCCTGTTTAAACATAATAAACACACTCGCAGTGCTGATTCTCTCAAATATGTTTAAACATGTCTCGACTTGTGTGGAACAGGATAAGACGATGGTGCACTCTTATGACTGTTATTGTCACAGGTTGTAGATATGTGAAAAACTTCTACTTACGTTCTTGAAATACAGAGCACATTATGAATTCTAATAAACGGTCCATTCATCTTCTGAAGTTGCCAACAGATTCCAATAGCCTATGAAGGAAAGCAGGAGCGAAAGCATAAAACACTAATATGGAAGGGGAAGGGGGAATGAGGAATGTTTAAATCAGAAATAAGAGCTCAAATAAAAATTTTGAATTGCTTAAGTCAGCTCATGTTTCTTTTCTTTTATGCGAACCAATCTTGAACCTGATGCAAGATTTAATATTCAATGTATTTTCAAAAGACTAGAAAAGGAACCAAGCTTTTGCTTGATTAGGATAAATATTAGAATAAATAAACTAAACCAAATTGACTAAGTGTATATTAAGGTAAAGAATATTGAAAATACAAAATGTGTATATGCATAGATGTACGATTAAAATGCTACTATGCATTTACTTCCAAGAGACTTTCGTAAACGACATTCCGCAATGATGTTGATCCGCAATGAGCATGGGCTGTCTAGAAGTCCAATGCATAAGCATGCTACATACAGTTGTCCAAGGATCATCCAAATTGACATTTATTACTTTTAACAACTATCTTTGCACTTTAGTGATTTGTTGTGTGTTCTTCGTTTGAAAGAAAATAGAATATTTTTTTCAAGTGGAACTTGAGGAAAGATCACGAATATTTTTTTTGCACTGCCAGTGAGAATAGTTTCAAATACGTGATCACGTGTTCTAGTTCCATTGCAAAGCTTTGGTGGATTAATATTGCGCAATAAAATGATACGAGCCAGCCTTGAATTCAATACAATGTTGAGAAAATCCATGAAATTCGTCAGACCAACAATTTGAAATCTTTGACTCTCAAACAATTTGCTTGTGGCAAGAAGCTATTTCCATTACATGTTGGTTAAGTATGCTGACAGGTTTTTTATAGAATAAGTATTGCCCTGTTACGTAACCAATGAAGCAGTTGAAGTTGTCGATTTCGGTAATATTGTTCAATGTCTTTACCTAGTCTGGATTTTGAACCCAATAATGCAGAAAATCAATTCTACATTTTGTTTGCTTTTCTCTTCAGCAATTTCTAGAAGTTTATCATCTGGAAAATTCTTTACTTGCAAGTCATTTTGGAACTGTGCTCGCAAGTTTGTTTATAGTCTCAAAATTAACACACAATTAAATGATAATAATTATAAACTGGAGAAGCGTCTCCAAACATAGGTAATGATTTTTCAATTGAAAAATGGAAAGAAAAAATCTGCGACCCGGATTCGAACCAGGAACCTGGACTATCATAGCTGATGCCTCTACCAATTGGTGTCTACCAACCTCTACTTGGTTGTCTGTAAGACACCTTGAGACAGTTTGGCTGTCCGTGGTTCTGTGATAGCCCAATTAGTAGAGGCATCGACCATGATAGTCGAGATTCCTTGTTCGAATCCGGGTCGCAGAATTTTTCTTTCCATTTTTCAATTGAAAAATCATTAACACACAATGCCAAAAGGTATACATTTCTTAAGGCAAGCATTAATTTCATCTTAAGTTATAAGTAAATGAAGAAAAATTTTTTTTTCAGAAAACAACGCTTATATCAAAATAAGGTACACATAGCGCCATCTCTTCAGTAAACAAACAAACATAAGCCAATTTTATTTCATATTTATCCATCCCCTCTTCATTTGGATTTTTTTGATTTTTTTTTAGATTCATGCATTGTCAACGACTTTACGTATATGTATAAAATTTCAGCAAGATCGGACTAGTGGAAGGGGTTGAAATATTGATAAGATTTCATCCACAATGATCCAAATGGCAAAAGTTATAATAAGAAAATACTAACAAATGCCAATTCAACTGCAGTTTTCACAAAATTGCACTTTTTTGATCAAAAACTCCATCAAACGTGAATTCCCATAGTTAAAAACCCTTTTCGTTCTGTTAAAAGAATCATGCAAAGTTTGACCGTTGGTTTTGTAGATTTATAGATTCTTGTGAAGATTGACAAACAGACAAGCTCAGACATGAACGGACAGACAAACTAACACATTGATATTTATGCAAATACAATCAATAACACAATAAGGGAAAGGGGGTACACACATGATACAATGGAATAATTCACGGTTGTCAAGATTACTGCGCGCGCACACACACACAAACACACCTATACACTCTCGCCCACACACACATACACACACACGCACACAGACTTTTCCAATCCATCTATAGGTTGATTTAAGTATAGATGGCAGCGCATGCGCTTTATGAATTTGAGGCTATGATGCAATGGTCTAAATGAGAAAATCTTGGCAATGTTACAAATACTTTATAAGAACATTCATGTAACTTGTTCAGTTCCACAATGTTCGAACAACAATGTTAAAAACAAAAATCTCAAGTTTCATGGATTTCTTACAGATCGAAAATTTCAGTGAGGTTAAATGAGATGTAATAGCCTAGCCCAATATTTAACATCGTCACTTTTGTAAATCGTAATTCATTATAAAATTTGCTCACTGTTAGTCAATGCTTGTTTATTTCCGTAAGTTTTCGTTCCTATTAACTGAAGCTTTTCTTTCAAGTCTTTAACTTTCATCAACTTTTGTAAATAAACTAGAACAAAATTCATAAACCGTAGTGGAAGCCATCTGGTGGATAGATTTGGCATTTCAATCAACCTAATATAGGGCAGCAGTTGACCTTTTTTGAATGACAAACATGATAGCTCAAACTCAGCCAATCACTTTAGCCACTTGTCTGCAACTGCCAATGCAGTGTTTGTTTTACTAGCAATTCAGTCCTTCAAGGAGATTAAGCAGATTTCTATATAGGCCTTTTTTTTCTTAAACTTATTCTCGCACATATTCTCAGATTAATTACTGGTACCAGTTCGCGATTGATATGCTTATCGATTGTCTACTCACATTCATATTCTTATCTGTTGAGATGCAGGATTTTAAGTGTAGATCAATCCCACAAATTTGTAGTGTGACGAGCCCCACCCACGCCCTTATGCCACCTATCAGTTGACTCGGTTATTAGCTAATGGGACTGGGGCTTAGTCAGGGGTTCGGGGCCTGGTAAGAGGGACAAACTTTGACAACAGGTATTATTACAAAAAAATACTTATTTATTCAAGAAACATAATGGTTTTGGGTAACCTTACATCAATTTGCACAATGTAACACTACAACTAAGCTTTGTGGCGCTCCAAGCACTATACCGTAAATTGACAAGGGGCCCCTCACCACTTAATTGCTAAGTACTAAAATCATACATAACAACTGCGTTACATAAAGCCATAATTCAAAATCTATCATATCAGGCTAAAATTAAAAGGCCCAATGTGCTGCCAAGCAAGTTCACCACCAATTTAGGGCAATAGCAAGCAAATTTTCGCATGGGCGCTGCAGGTCGGGTTGACAACGAACATTACACAAATAGTGAGATAGTGATTACACGCTTAATAGTCTTACCAGTATGGGAGATTCACCCGTTATACCCCTAGCAACGAACATTACACAAATGTCCTGTGCTCCTTTAATTTAGTCTAGAAGGGGGGAGCACTTTAACCCCATCCCGGGCGCGCTCCCACACGGTGAACTCTACTCCACTACCAGGAACCACGCACTGTGCACCCTGTTTCCTTGCTCAGCACTTTGCAATGTGGTGCCAGGTGTGCCACAGCGCTATTCAATAGGTGACCTGTAGATTATTGCGCTACTGTCAACAACCGTTTCGCGCTCTCATTAAACTGCTATTCTATCTTTTAGTGAACTGCAGGACACCACAGAAGGACCACCCAAATCAATATGCTTATCTCTATTGTTCCTTATCTCTAAGCACATATGCAACAGTTCAGAGTTCAGCATGGCACTAATATTCCTCTTCTATTTTCACTAACATTTGGGGCATGTCTCATTCAAACTTTTAAGAAATTTTGTCAATGCAGATTGAGAATTCCGAGCACTGGGAAATTAGTTTAACTCCATTACATTGTCTAACAGGTTCTCATCTTAGTTGACAAGGGGCCACCGCGCCGGGTCAAAATAAGGAAAATATCACTCACCCTTTATGCCGACATCTACCATAGGCAGGCGTTCAAAGAGCTTCTCTGCCATGCAGGCCAAGGAGACGTGGAGGGGGAGGCGTGAGCACCACCACACACTTGCGCAGTTCCAAACTCGGCAGATTATCCCACCAAAGCCAATATATAAACATAACTTCAATAGGATGCAACTTCAACGGTTTTTACAAGACAATTGGCTCAAAACATTAACCTATTAATTAACATCAATCAGCAAATGTTCTTGCTTAGAAAAACAAGAGAGCAGCGATTCCGCCATTAGGGCTCACACTACAAACGAACACACGGCTTTGCATGCCTCCAGCCACAAATGCAACAATACGATCGTTGGGAAAACCACATTTTTTTTTAGAATCTTTGTGGACGTAACAATGTCAACTCCCCAACAATCGCGAAGCCGCTGTCGAGCTGTAACACGGGAGTGCCGATCACAAACAATAAAAGCCGTAAACAAACAAAAAAACCGAGGCATAATTAACCCTTACACATTAATAACTTAAAATATCTATCGCCAACCAATTCCACTTGTATAAAGCTCCAGTTTAACACACCACTTCCTCTCCCACGCACTCACCCAGTGCAGAAAACAAAAGAGCATCAGTCGGTGCTCTGCTTTCGCCGAACCCATGTGACACCCACTGACATGTAATGTCACAGTAGCAAGGTTGATGCCTGTCGATCATTGCTCAACTTCCATTCTTGAGTATGCACTTTCTCGTAGCGCATTCTACGAGGGTAGCCTAGAAAGAAATGCACCACAATTTTTTTCTCCATCCCCAACAATGGTACGAATGCAAAACTTGAGATATGCATTATTTGAAGTTTCGGAGTGCGCGCGCAATGGTTTCCATTTCTTCTAACAAATAGCGTACGTGCAGCAATGGAATGGCTTCTGTAAGTGATGTACGTTATTACCAGCATGTTGTCATTAAATTTCTTCCTGCGGAGCAAAAGATGGTTGGAAACTGTGACATCCAACACCCCTAATTCAAGGACCCACGTCCACCTCCTATAGGTAGGCGCCTGGGTTTGTGTGATGCCAAGAGTTCGAGGCCTAAAATGAGGTTGAAAACGACATGGAGATGTAGGGTTATAACTTTAATTCACATGTACAAACACTAACAGGATGCACAAAAAACACCATTAATCCAATGATAAGGTTTAGACATACTGCAGTGCACTGCTCTGTTTACCTTAAAGGCCCTTATATCAAGCATGCATTAAATTATATCCCATAAGTTCATTGTCTCAATATGGTGCGCACAACATGTTACTCACATGTTGAAGAATTTTACCTGGTTTAAACATTTGAGATAGCAATCATGTGCAAGGTTATCCGCTTAGTAGAGTACACCCAGAACCTCCGCATAAAGTATTCCTCTTATTAACGCTACTCCAGCGCTCGGTGTCTCTTTTGTTACCACTGGTGGAGGAGAAACACGGAAACCCCCCTTGGCCGATTCTGAGTGCTCCAAATCAGCGGACTTGGTACCATATCAATAGATCAACGCCGTCTGACATAAGTAACAGCTGTCCTAAAACTTTGCACTAGGGACTACTACCTCACCTAAATATATGATGCACTCCTGCATGCTACACCATATGATGACACCACAATTGCTTCATACATTGAGATAATTCTTAACTAATGCAATTGTGTCTTCCATGCATCTAAGGCAATTAACAGTTCCAACTCCAGTTCAAGAGAGCAATTTTATTTCTGTTCAAGTTCGCTTAATGCACTATAGTCAATGTTATCCAACCTTGTGGGGAAGTTTCTATGTGGTGCATAAAACTATTAAACATGAAACGTGCTGTTGTCAAGCGTGGATTCCATGGACTTTTAAAAAAAACATGTGCACTCACCAACTATAACGCCTTACTTCCGAGAGAGATTCATCAACGAGCGTCCTTGACACATTCTTAGTGTGCATGAAGAAATATCTCCTTCAAGAAATAATCGAATGTCGATGTCGCTATGTCCTTGAATTCGATTAGTCAAACAGACTTCAAATTAAGTCTCCCAACTTTCTACTTACATTGCTGTATTCATAAATCATTTTGTCAAAACCTCTCAAGTAAATAAACCAAACTCGTTAAGAAGCTTATAGAGCTAACATGGTTTGAGGTATGTTTTTCACTCATCCAGAAAAAATAATATATATTTTTTTAACACAACAATCCCTTTCAGCCCCAGCAAAAAAGATATAGCAAGAAAAACCTAAACATTCCATACTCAACAAAAAATTATTATAATTATTACATGACATCACGCCACTGACCAAAACAATGCTCTGCCTAGTGCTTGGCTTGTTTTTAACTTCAATTAGCTTAACAACAACAAAGGCACAAGGCAATTAAAATAAATATACTAAAAAGAACGAAAACAACTCCACAAAGAGGAAACAATCACACTATAACAAATACACACGCAAAGCTATCAACCACGCGACAATACCTGAATAAAAGAATGAAGATCTGATAGATGAAACAGTAATATTCTCTTAAATAATCGTATTCTTACAACAAAAATGAATGCCTTGTATTCGCATTAAAATTGATGTTAATCCCCCCCCCCAAAAAAATAGTGACCTCCGCCGGACCCATGTAACATTAACTGACATGGAATGTCACATACGCCCGACAAAAAGCCTCGAACTACCCATTCCCGGGTTAAGGTCGAGAAACATATTTGTTTAATTAAATTACACGATCACAACTTCAAAACTTAACTACACCAACAAACATTCACTTCATACAAACACCCAGCTCACCCTAATGACAATCGAACCACTAAAATTAATAACACAACAACATATACATCTCTCAAGGCCTCATAAACCGCCCTACTAGTCCAGTTCACAGAATCCCTCAATGCTCCGATCTGGAATAATTGTCTCAAACTCATCCCCACTTCCACTAGCATCTAAATCACCACCCCCATCCCAAAACTTACCTACGTCTCTAACCTTGCTAATAGTCAAGTTCTTGTCTTGACTAACCACCTGATCTTCGTTATACTTGGTTGAATTAACCCTTTTTCCTCTCTTACTACTCTTCAATCGCTTCTTGGATTTTTTTGTTTTCACTTTCGTCTGTGGCTGTACTAACTTAACTTGCCTTTGATTCTCCTTATTTCTTGTCTTCATACTGCTTTCATATTCCTCCTGACATTTTTCTTGTACCTGATAAAAAACCCTCATTCCCATCCTCCAATCAGCTACTGCATCCGACTGCTCTTCCTCTCTGTCTCCGGTTGCTTCATCCAGATCCTTGTCCTGCTCCTTACCAGTCTCTTCCACAGGGTGTTTCTCCTTTGCTCCTTCCCCACATTTCCTCACCTCATTACACCCACTCGACCCATTTTCTGTGATATTACCCTCCCATGGTTCCTGGTTCTCTTCACTTATAATAAATTCCCCTGACCCCTGTACTATTTCCATATAAGGCTCAGTTTGTGTTTTCAAAGGCCCCAAGGTTGGCTGCATCACCGCTTGCCCAACCGTTTCCTCACCACTTATGTCGTTTACCTGGGCTAACCTGATTTCCTTCGACAATGGTACATATCTATTATAACCATTGCACGCAACTTGACACGGTTCTGCCCTGTCTAAGTAATCTACATCAACTGGTTCATATACTTCAGCTGTAGCATCTCTTTGCCCAAAACTTACTCCTGTCGCCCAATTATAATATGGCACATCATGTACCCAGGCTTCAGTTGGCTCACCCATAGGATTACCCATTTCCATGGGCGCATATTCTGTTTGGGTGTTATAATTACTCACACCACTACCAATATTCTGCCATCGCACCCACAATTGGCTTACCCGTACCCACTTAACATCTCCGAATCTCACTCCTATTACCTGTACCCATCCAGCACTATCCCATGCACTCACTATGAAAGGCCCAATCCAACGAGCTCGCTCCCTACCACCATTCGAACATCTTCTACCAGGCACCCTTACCATTACTTGGTTTGGTTAAGGATTACCCGTTGTTCCACATCCCACACTACTTCGACAACCCACTTTCTCTGTTGTATCCACAACATGATTAGGTCTTGGGCTACAATTGCCCACCTTCTCAACAAACATAGTTTGAGCACCATATGCCTCATATCCACATGCACACTGAAAAGTAAGGCCCTTCAGGATGTCCATGCCCAGGATGCCATCATCTGGGCGATCTGCAAAAGAATGTATAAGAACTGTGCGAATGCCCATATGACGCCCCTGAACACGGACATCCAACATACCTCCTTGTTTTAAATTAAAGCATGTTCCATTTATTCCTCGGATCACTGTTTCAACAGTGTGCAGGGGAGGTCCAGACAAATGTTAATATTCCTCCCCATCGATTAATGAGACTTGAGATCCAGTGTCAATTAACATAGTGATGGGCTGGCCCTGTAAATACACAGTAGTGCTACATAATCCACCCTCACCACAATGTGTTAACACCGGCCCCTCGGCGTCTCCACTCAAATTAACATTTCGGGGTCTCGGTGCAGGCTGCGGGCAATTTCGGGCAAAGTGGCCCATTTGAACACAACGGTAACACCCAGTACTGGAGCCAGTGCCTCTTGGAACCAGTGCCCTGAAATCATTCAATGGGGCTGAGACTTTTTCCTGGCTCCCCCTTAATGACTCAACAGCCATAGCCAGACTCTTTACCATTGCCTCAAGCCGTTTACATGTTTCTGAACAACTGCATGCCCCAGCCTGGGGTTTAGAGAGGTCTTCCCCCTTTGCTCCTTTAGAACTTGAACGGAATCCTATGGCTCCACCCCCTGCTCCTGGTGCAGAATCATCTCTCTCCACAACATAAGTCATGCTCTTATTTTTCCGTTCCAAATCCTCTGAGCGAAGGCCAGGACAACTTCCTCTTTGTACGTTTTTGGCTGCGCAATCATCAACGCTCTCCTATGTGAAAGCAAACAGCTATTGCGGAAGCGTTGCAACAGCATGTCTTCACGCATACAAGCTGCTTCTCGATTGGCACTAATGAATCAATCCATGGCCAGCTCGAGGCGGCCGGCAAAAGTAGCAACCGACTCATGCACCCCCTGGACGGTATCATGCAGCTTTTCATAATAGTCCTTTAAAACTTTGATCTTGCCAAAGACACGTTCCAAGCGTGCACGAAGCTGAGCATAATCCTCTATATCATAGAGCTCATGCTCCGCAGCACGCTTGGCAGCAGCTCCCCTCAATTTAGTTTTAATAATTGTCATCCTAATCTCAGTGGTCCATCTTGCCAGGGCACCTATATTTTCCACGCTAGCAATGAACGCCCCAATAGTGATGGCTCCATCTTCACCAATGAAATTGGGCACCACCCCTGTGTATCCTGCCAATTCAGGTACCGCTGCAGCTGCCGCATCTCCTTCGTTTCCAGGCATGATACCCAAGTCAGACTACCCACCTAGATGATAAATATAAAAAAAATTACACTGGACTCTTTTCACTCACACAGAATTCCTCTGCACATGGACATCAATATAACAACAGCTCCATGCCTATGTCAATCTCGAGACTCCGGAAATGCATGATTTTATGCCCCACGTCGGGCGCCAAATGAGACATCCACCACCCCTAATTCAAGGACCCATGTCCACCTCCTAAGGTAGGCGCCTGGGTTTGTGTGATGCCAAGAGTTTGAGGCCTAAAATGAGGTTGAAAACGACATGGAGATGTAGGGTTATAACTTTTATTCACATTTACAAACAATAACAGGATGCATAAAAAACACCATTAATCCAATGATACGGTTTAGACATACTGCAGTGCACTGCTCTGTTTACCTTAAGGGCCCTCATATCAAGCATGCATTAACCTTTTCCCAGTGGAGGTGGCCGAATCCGGCCATGGCGGCCGAATTTATAAGGCGCGAAATTTAAATACGTCTAACTAAAGTATTATTGAGTATAGCTCTCTAATTTTTTTTTTATTTAATTTAGACGCAATTTTTCATAAATTATATACATTGAAAGGCTCAAACAAATAAATAAAATTAAATAAAAAGCATTTTTATTGTGCGTCTCCCTTTACAGAGTCAGTGTTGTTTATCGATCATACATAAGCTCATAAAAACTTATATCTTATGCTATGGGACCTTATATTACGTTTATACATTATCCCAGATGTTTATTGTTTAATTTATTTTAAAAATCCGGTCATAATATATAATAAAAAAAGAAATTTGTACTCACAGAAGCAGCTGCACACACGTAGCGCCATTGCCGCGAAAGTTTGAAATGATATCCTCGAAAACGATTTTATAGGCATCAGGGATAAAAGATAGTAAAACAAAAAGTTTGCATAAACGTTTCCCTTTACTATATATTAATTTTTTCCATCACTTTGTGTAAATTAATTTTATATTACTATGATATTTGAAACCCTGTGTAAACACGACATTTTGATGACGTCACACAACACCTAACCTCAGAGATTGCATAAAATCACGTGATCCTGTAAACTTCGCTACAGTGAACATATAAGAGGGGAGGACATCGCGTCTAAAATCCACGCGTATCCATTTACAACTTGATTTTCTTGAATTTTTTCCAGGTATGCATATCTGATTTTTATTGATTATGCAAATAAATTAATTATTAGTTATTATTTCTTTTATTTTTAAGTTATTTAAATTTATTTTAGTGAAACAGCGATTTACTACATCAAGTACTTTTGTTTCAGTCGTTTACATCAGTTTTTATCAGGTAAACAAAATTCCAATTCCTTATTTACGTTTTTCTAAATATTGAGGTTTTTTTTTTCTTTTTTTCAGGTACATTGTCACAACGAATAGTCCCTTTTGCCTGATCACCTCTTCATACGCATGATATCTGTATCATTTTGTAAGTGTTTGCTATGAAAATAATTTTAATTCTTATTTCAATACAGACAGACAATTTCACAAAAAAAGTTGTAAATTTTGGTGTTCAATAGCAGGTGTTTTTCCCACTTAGTGGCCACTTTTTGTAAAAAAAAAAAAAAAAACGTTACATAAGATAATGACAAAATAGAGAAACACGGCATATGACTTAAAATTTTAGAAATTTATTGTTTTCATTCATGGTTACTTTCTCTTTCTGCGTGAAAAATATAGCTAGGACTTAAAAAATATTATAATAAGTGATAATATGTTAGCTAAATAGCTGTTTTCATTCCAAAATCTTTTTTTTATTTTTTATTGTATAGGTCTA
>JAHWFO010011831.1:2204204-2282134 GCA_023313115.1 Rhysida immarginata | reverse complement strand
TCAAAAACACAGTTTTTAGGTATGTCAATACTATTGTAAATTTTAAACATTCCTATTGTATTTATACTTCAATAACATAAAGACACGGCATATGACTTTTAACTTTTGAAGTTTATCGATTTCATTCAGGGATTTTTCTCTTGGTGTATAACTTTAAATTGTCATGATTTTAGAAAATGCAGAGATTTTTAACTGCTGAAGAGATGGTGCAGGCAATGGGACTAGACAGTGATCTGCTACGATCGAATGAAGACATGAGTGATTTTGATGAAAGTATGGGTGATTCTGATGAGGAATGGGTTGAAGATGTTGAAATCATTGAAGATTTCATTCCTGATAATCAACCGGAACCCCAAGACCTTGATGATCATACAGAGACATCGCGGTTTGCATTTTCTTTGCTTCTACTATGACACTATTGCTATCGTTTATGGAAATGTCAATATATTTTAAATTTATGAAATTTTTTTTTATGAATACAGCAACAATCTGAAAATATATTCTTAAAAATGTCAAAACAAAAATTTGTTATTCTGAATAATATTATTCTCCTCTAGAATACCAAGACAACAGAGGAAGAGACCTCAGCCAATTGATTTATCTCCAGATGATCCAGCAGAACCCCAAAATCTTGATTATACAGAGACATCGCGGTTTGCATTTTCTTTGCTTCTACTATGACACTATTGCTATCGTTTATGGCAATGTCAATATATTGAAAATTTTTGGAAATTTTTTTTTATGAACAAAGCAGCAATCTGAAAATATATTCTTAAAAACAGCAAAAAAATATTTGTTATTATTCTGAATAATATTATTCTCCTCTAGAGTGCCAAGACAACAGAGGAAAAGACTACGGCCAATTCATTTAACTGCAGATGATCCAGCAGAATCCCACAACCTTGATGATCCAACACCTGGGACAAGTTCAATAAGGACTTCGCGGTTTGCATTTTTTTTCTTCGCAAACATATGATTATCATTTATGGTAAACATACTTTTTTAAGTTTTCCGGGAATGCAGCAATCCCAAGAAGTATTCTTTATTATATTCTAAATCGGAATATATTATTCTCTTTTAGAGCACCAAGACAACAGAAGAAGAGTGCCCAGCCGGAACAAGAAAACAATGTCCATTATGGATATGATGTTCAAGATTGTATTGGTCCTAATATGACGGACCATGGTTTTACCCTTCGCGCCGTGCTGGGGTTCATCCAGGGCATCCTTTTACCAGGGACTTCTTGCAATCTATCACGCCCCTTGTCATATTTAAGTGGTTTTTTGATTACACAATAATGTGTGACATTGTTAATCACACAAATTCATATGCATGGATGCATATTTTTGATAAACAAAGTTATGCCAACCGTGATGGGGCTTGGGATATGACCTCAGCTGAAGAGATATTTAAGATGATTGGCATAATCATTTATATGGGCATCATTAAACAGCCTGATTTTGATACTTATTGGAGTACCGATTGGTTTTGGGGACGTAATATAATCCGAGAAACTATGGCACGTGATAGATTCAAGGGGTTAATGGCATTTCTGCACGTAGTTGATCCTGCAAATGAGGTTCCTAATGATCGGCTTAAGAAAATAAGACCTCATTTGGAGAAAATATGTGCTAATTGTGAGAAATTTTTCCAGCCTTATAACCATACTGCTGTAGATGAACGGATGGTAAAATCATATTCGACAACATCTGGTATCAGACAGTTTATGAAAGATAAGCCAGTCCGTTTTGGTTATAAGCTGTGGGTGTTGGCAGATTCCATAACAGGATATACTTGGAAATTCTCTGTGTATACAGGAGCTGCTGAAAAATATAGTTCCCAGGGACTTGGCTATGATGTTGTTATGTCCTTGACAAAAAAATTACAGCAGCAGGGTTATAGGTTATACCTAGATAATTATTATACATCCCCTGTATTGTTAAATGATTTACGAAATTTAGGGATATTCTGCTGTGGCACTTGCAGAGAGACCAGGCGACAATTTCCTCCTGCCTTACGTAATGGTCAGATATGGGGTAAAAGCGCTGAAAGAGGGGCAGTAAGATGGTTGAGATCAGAAAACAACATTCTCTACCAGCAGTGGAATGATACCAAGGTTGTTACCTTGGTGTCGACAATGCACAAAGCTGACGACTATGTCATTGCCAAAAGGTATCAAAAAATAGACCTTTAGCCGTGGAAGAGTATAATAAGTCCATGGGTGGTGTAGATCTTTCAGACCATCTGATTAACAGCTACAACGTGCTGCGCAAATGTTTGCGCTGGTGGAAGACTTTGTTCTTTCATACCATCGATATAGCCGTTGTGAATTCTTAAATAATATTCTGCGCCCTTAGAAAAGCATATCCTGAAATAGAAGGGTTGCAGAGAAAAAAAAGCTATAGCCAAAAAGACTTCAGAAAAGAATTAAGTGGTCAACTTATGAGATTCAGCCTCGATGCAAAATGTAAACCACAATTATCCAAGGAGGTAAATGATCCTCATTATCCAGAACACATAAAAAATAGAAGAGTGTGTGGCATCTGTAGGTTTCGAACTTTCTGGGTGTGTGGAAAGTGTGATTTGCCAATTTGTCTGCAAAAAGACAGAAACTGTTTTAAAGTTCATGTTTTTAATAACTGAAAATCATTTTAGAAATATAGGGCTATTATAAATGACTCATCAGATTTCAGAACATTTTATTTTCCAAATATTTATACATAAAGATATTGTTACATGGAAAGAAGTGCACACATTCCACGAATATTCTGTGGGCAGTAGTTGAGATCGGTCTATTCATAGAGCTTGTACACTTCTTTCCATGTGTCAATTATTTCCGTATATGTAATACTTTAGAAAATACACTGTGATGAAATCTGGTAAATCTTTTTTATATTTAAATTTGTTTAGCAGTGATATAATGAAGTAAATTCCAGGAAAATTTGGATAAAAACCTCATCATATTCAAAATATCTGGTTACAGTCTAATAAGAAATTTATCTTAAATTCTAAAAAAAAAAATAACTTTATGTAGATATTTAGTATGGAACTTCATTTTTCAATTATGTAAAATTTATATTTTTAGCTTATGTTAAAAATAAAATTTATAGAAATATAATAATTTATCCTGATCATAATTTAATTTAAACTTTACTATGAAAAATGCATTACTTTAATTTTTTTTGCATTTGCAATATGAGGTAATTCCCGAATTTCCTAGTATTTTTTTATTATCATCTCTAACTCTTGTTTTCCTTTCATCAGTGTTTGCTACTCATACTTATTTTTGCTTATTTCCATTTTCCACTTATAGTAGAACAACATGAAGACAAATAAAATGGCTAGATTTTTCACTTTTTCAGGTACTTGGCAGTTTGGGACACACAACTTCTACTCCATATATACTTTCCAAAAAATAGGTGACAATACAATATAATGTTTTAATTTAAATTTATCTTCTATAAGGGTTGCGAAACTTCATACATAACATCATCTTCAGGGCTCAATCATCATCTGATGCTGTAGTTAGATACATCTCACCAAACCAACCTTATATAATGTCCACAGGTAAATGGGAATTGATTGCGGAGTTCCACTTTGTCTTATGTCACTGGGGATCTTGTAGCAGCTAAAGTTTGTGCTACAAAAAGTATAATCAAATTCTGACTTATATAAATTTTTCATTTTTCTTAACTTCTATTTTTTTAGGTCTGAATTGCTGCTTTCATTTTGTGTTCATGAATAAGACTTATAATAAAAAAATAAATTTAATAACGTAACAGCTAGGAACATATGCTTGGCTCTTCTCAAAGAGTTTCTGAAAAGAGATGAATTATTCATCTCTTATTTCATATGATAGTTTTCAGTAACTCTTTGAGAAGATCCAAGGATATGTTCCTAGCTGTTACATTATTAAATTAATTTTTTTTTAATTATGGAAGTCATAAATGTAATTTTACCTCTGTCCCAATATATGGTATACATTTCAACATTTTTTTGTATAACTTTTGTAATATGTATATACTTCTGTATAATTTCTGTAATGTATGATTGTAATGTTTTATGTATGAGATATTTATTTCTGTGAATATTTGTGTACAAGATATTTATGAATAAATAATAATAATTAAATAAAAATGAAAAATAAGTAATAATTAACAAAATAAATAATAAATAAAATCAAAATAACACTAGAAATAAAAGATAAAATTTTTATATTTATTTTATTTTATATGTCCAGTGTTATTTTGATTTTATTTATTAATTATTTTGTTAACTATTATTTATTTTTCATTTTTATTTAATAACTTTTATTTACTGTATTCCAGGGTTTTTGTGTCTCGTCCTTTTCTCTTATAAATATCCGTTCATATTTATGAATAAAACATAATCAGTGTTGTTATTTCTGAAGATGATTCTGAAAATGTATCCTCGACCAGTCAATAAACTATTCAAAAAATTCAAAACTCATAATTTCGTTTCATAAGTATTTTTATACAAATAAATCATTTACTTTTATGTCTCTGTAAGATGCTATATGATGTTATTTCAAAAGCAGCAAATAAAATAAAATGAAAAAACTTATTAGCACCAAAACTTAATATCACCCGTATCTTCAAATATTTCTAGAAATTAAAATATTTATATAAATATTACTATCGATAATCATTTGCATGTTACATTTCTCAAAACAAGAAAGAGAATTAAAATTGCAATTTTCAAAAATTTAATAAAAATTATAAATTCGCGTTTTGATTATATTAAACAATACTTTTCTAAAAAAAAAATAAAACTTGGAATTATATTTGTAAAAGTGATATGATTATTGTGTAAAAGTAATCAAACATGACTTCCCTGCATAGCTGTTACTTCATTGAGTTTATTATAACGAGGTTCTCACCTGCAGCAGGTGCAGGGGATTACAATAGTGATTCAGGTCAGGTAAGTGATAACAAATGATGTCATATGGCGTTTTTATGTGAATGTAAACCTTGCATACCTTTACATAAATATTCATAACAACAAACGTAATTAAAAATAAAAAAATTTTTTTTTATTGTACACTAGACATTTCACAGCAACTTATGGCTATTTTCATTTTTCTAGAGATTGAAATAATTATTTACTACAATTCACGAAAAAATAGCTTTTTATTTTCATAAAGTTATGATGTATTTCTTTCATTTTTTTTAAAAAAAATCGTTATATATAAGGAATAACAAAATATATAATTCAAAAAAAAATATATTCAAATACACATAAAAAAAATTTGAAAACAAAAACGAGCTTTGGTGAAGTCATAAAAAGATATTTTTCATCAGTATGCAAAAGTAGCAATCATTCCTTAAAAAAATGGTCGCTGGGAAAAGGTTAAATTATATCACATAAGTTCATTGTCTCAATATACCTTGGTGCAGTCATATGGTGCACACAACATGTTACTCACATGTTAGAATTTTACCTGGTTTAAACATGTGAGATAGCAATCACGTGCATGGTTATCCGCTTAGTAGAGTACTCCAGAACCTCCGCATAAGGTATTTCTCTTATTAACGCTACTCCAGCGCTCGGTGTTTCTTTTGTTACCACTGGTGGAGGAGAAACACGGAAACCCCCCTTGGCCGATTCTGAATGCTCCAAATCAGCGGACTTGGTAACATATTAATAGATCAATGCTGTCTGACATAAGGAACAGCTGCCCTAAAACTTTGCACTGGGGACTATTACCTCACCTAAATATATGATGCACTCCTGCATGCCACACCATATGATGACACCACAATTGTTTCATACATTAAGATAATTCTTAACTAATACAATTGTGTCTTCCATGCATTTAAGGCAATTAACAGTTCCAACTCCAGTTCAAGAGAGCAATTTTAGTTCCGTTCAAGTTCGATTAATGCACTATAGTCAATGTTCTCCAGCCTTGTAGGGGAAGTTACTATGTGGTGCATAAGACTATTAAACATGAAGCGTGCTGTTGTCAAGAGTGGATTCCATGGACTTTTAAAAAAAATCAAGTGCACTCACCAACTATAACGCCTTACTTTCGACGGAGATTCACAAACGAGAGTCCTTGACACATTCTCAGTGTGCATGAAGAAATATCTCCTTCAAGAAATAATCGAGTGTCGATGTCACCATGTCCTTGAGTTCGATTAGTCAAACAGAATTCAAATTAGGTCTCACAACTTTCTACTTACATTGCTGTATTCATAAATCATTTTGTCAAAACTTCTCAAGTAAATTAACCAAACTTGTTAAGAAACTTATACAGCTAACATGGTTTGAGGTATTTTTTCACTCATGTTCACATCCTCTGTTCATCCAGAAAAAATAATATATATTTTTTTAACACAAAAATCCTTTTCGGCCCCAGCAGAAAAGATAAAGCAAGAAAAACCTAAACATTCCATACTCAACAAAAACTTATAATTTTTACCTGACATCACGCCACGGACCAAAACAATGCTCTGCCTAGTGCCTTGCTTGTTTTTAACTTCAATTAGCTTAACAACAACAAAGGCACAAGGCAATGAAAAAAATACACTAAAAACAACGAAAACAACTCCACAAAGAGGGAACAATCACACTATAAGAAATACACACGCAAAGCTAGCAACCATGCAACAATACCTGATTAAAAGAATGAAGAACTGGTAGACGAAACAATAATATTCTCTTAAATAATCTTAATCTTACAACAAAAATGAATGCCTTGTGTTCACTTTAGAGTTGATTTTAATTTCCCCCCCCCCCAAAAAAGGGTGCTTTGCCGGACCCATGTAACATTAACTGACATGACATGTCACAAAACATTCACAAACGTTTATGTGCAGTTTATGGAGCATCAGCAGTCGACAGAAATACAGTTAGTCACTGGGCACAAAGAAGTGGTTCGACGAAGATTTGCCGTGGCTGCATGAACAGAACAAGGACTGGTACCAACAGGGCTTACACGCCCTTGTAGCTCTTTCGTGTGTACAAGTTTCATTGTGTTCAATAAATAATTGTTGAAAAGAAAATTATGGTAAGGTACTTTCTGGGCTATCCTCGTATATCACACACTCAGCGCTGGTCACTGTCTTACGTCGAAGTCTCGCTCCTGACGTCTACCCCTTCGATCTGGTTTAGGCCCATTCATTCCCTACGTTACAGTTTCAGACTCATCCCGATTGCCCTGTTAGCATCTCAACGCTGATATTGTATTTTTAATTTGCAGACGTTTCATTTATATTGTCTTTCAAATTTCTGCTCCCTCTTGTATCGTAGTGCTCATTCTTCATGAAAGAGCACTTAGATCCAACTGATCGTTCAAGAACTTACGCAGTTGTTTCATTATCCATAGCAATGCCCTAATCGGGCTTTCTCAAACAATGATCACGTGGATCATTTTAACGTTGCCATAAATGATGAGCAGTTAGAGATTATTTAAACCAAAAAAAATTAAATAAAAATTAAAAAAAAAAAACCTAGAACAGAAAAGTAAATTCAAAGAAACAAAATTTACAATTATAAATACATTATATAATTTCAAGGTCATTTTAAATTCTAAAATTATTTATAAATTAAACTGATCTAGTAATAAATTGTAAAGAACGTAGATCTTCTTTCTATTATGACAAAGACATTAACATTGCTTTCTAGTTTATAGAGATGTCCTGCTTAATGCCTATTGTACATTGCATCCAACAGGATCTTTTGCAAATTGCATAACCTACAATCAAAAAATGCAGTATATTGAGCCTTGAAGTTTACCACCTAAACAAATGCATGCCCTGTACCAAATCTAGCCCTGTCTATTAGCAGGGGTCTATTAAGGCCCTTCATAAACCTCTGCTAATAAACAAGAAAACATGTTCTATTAACCCACTTAACTAAAATGCAGACATACGCAAACACTGTCCAAGAAGACATTAAGCAGACAATTGTATATTTCCAATGAAGAACTGAGGATGAATCCTAATTAGCGAGTTGGAAAGGATGAGCGAAGATTTCCATCACCTGATAACGAAAAAAAAAATGAAAAAGCATTATATAATAATCTACTAAAAATATTAACTAAAATCTACCTGAAGATTGCATTATACGAAGGGAGACCATAAATAAACTAGATTGAAAGTGCACGGGCGCTTCTGGGCATAATAGAGAATTCTGCTATAGGTGGCTCTAGTAGAGACCTTCCCAAATTAGTTGCCCAAGCTACTGCTTGATCGTCGTAGTGTTATTCTCAACTGTTCTCGTTTACCATCTGCGAAATCGTTATGGCAGATTTAAAGGAACAAAGTGTGTTTGAAATTTTGCTTCCTGCTTGAAATATCAGCAAATAAAAGCTTACTAAATGCTTCAACAGGCATTCAGAAAAGATGCTGTGAGCTATTCACAACTTTTTGACTGGTTTCGACGCTTTAAACGTGGTGATTTTTGTGTTGAAGATCTTGTTCGTTTTGGGCGTCCATCATCTCGAAACGACGATGGATCGAAAACATAGAAAAATTCGCGAGGATGGTCGTTTCACGGTCGACGAAATTTCGTAAGAGACAGATCTATCTATTTGGGCTTTAAGGGATGGATTATCGTTGCTCACCCTCTGTATTCGCCAGACCTAACCTCGAATAACTTTTTTTCTATTCTCGAGAATGAAAAAAAAATCTAAAAGAGAAGCGCTTTGATGATATGGAGGCTGTAAAAACAGCTTCGCATCGGGCATTGGATGATATCAAAGTTGAAGAGTCCCAGATGTGCTTCAAACAGTAGGAAAGAAGACTGGACAAGTGCATTGAGTCTAATGGAGAGTACTTTGAAGGAGACTGAAATAATTTTGCAATAAACTTATTAACTTTTCAGAGCAAGAGTTCAGTTATTTTGAATCCCCCCTCGTATATAGCTCTCACAACGAAAGAAGGGGCCAAGCAGATTCATTTTCTTATTGACTGCATTAACCCGAAGCGCATATGTATCGGTTAACAAACAGTAATATAGAAATTAGACCACTGCCACATGATCAGGCCACAAAATCATCCCGATAGAGGAAGAAATCTGTTATTAACAGGTTAGACGTAATGAACAAATAAAGAAGAATCAAGAGGTCAGATGGGAACAAGAAATTTTATTTTACCTAACACATTTAGAAAATTTTTATCATTGGAGGCTGTCTTATTACAAATTTGAAGCTGAGAAGACTGTCCCTGATAATTTTGCCACACACTCGTACACAGGATAGTACATATATCGTGTATCTAGATTCTTCCAAGAATAAGACCTGCACTGCCAACAACGCCAGAAGGATTCTACACCTATCCCGAAAAAAACTGTGTTTACAAACTGTGCTGTCTGGATTGTGAGGAAAGATGGGTCCTCGGCCAGGTCTTTCCAAGAAATATTCAAGGAACACCATTGGTCATGGAAAAATGGAGACAGGAAGTCGGCCTACCACTTCATCAAAGCCGAATATCGCATTCTACGTATAGATGAATGCATGGAGATCTTGTGGAATAGATGGGACAAAGGCAAGATTCTCAACAAAAAAATGCGTCACCTTCGGCGCAACAGTATCCTTCTTATTGGCCAAACATCCTTTGAGAGAGACAGAATTATCAACTACCTGATTGGACTCAAAGACCAGCAACAAAGTGGAAGAGCCCCCCAATAGGTCGGCACTTTAAGAAGTGCCCACCATCTCTATCAATATAAGAGGGACAGTCTTCCCAGCTTCAAATATTTAACAAGACAGCCTCTGATGAAGATTTTCGAAACATGTTAAGCAAATTAAAATTACTTGTTCCCATATCACTTCTCTTTTATTTGTTTAAACATCGTGAGGCCATGAAGGTTCAACTTTCACTCGAAGCCAGGAAAACCTAACTGGTCAACTTATGCTTGAATCTGATTGGCTATTGCTACTTCTCAATGGCTACAACATTGGCTGGGACAGCTATAATTACTATGGTTTTTCCAGTATTCATTTCCATGTGAATATAACATTCCATTTGGTCTTGGCACTTCATAATCATTTCCTTGTCGTGTCTTGATAATCCACCCTGCAAAAGCCAACTATGATTATAATGTTAAATGTATTCAAATTTAATCTCCGAACAAGTAAAATATTAAGTGAAAAGGCTATTTGGAGTTTTCAGCAACTCGAATCTGCCAGTCAGGTCTGACTATATTATGTGAGCTATTGCGATTGCATCCGAGTTGAACTGCCGAACACAAAAAACTGACTTAAGATTGAAGCGACATCAACTTGCAGAATAGATGATTAGATAGTTCGAAGAGCAATGTAATTTGGCTTGCTTGAAAATGAACATGCGATTAATAAAAGAATCGTCAATGCACTGAGCTTATGACAGAGTTCCTTGAGAGAAGCTCTGGCAAGAGATGCAAGGGTATGGAGTGGATGGATTGCAATTACTGGTTGCTATAATGTCTCTGTACAAAAGCTCTGAGATGTGTGTCCGGATTAATGGCATTAAGGCAAGACCGTTCACCGTGGGTGTTGGACTCTGCCAAGGTTGCGTACTCTCGCCCCTCTTGTTCATTATCTATATGGACTGGATAGACAGGACCAGCCGAGGCGATGAGCGTGTTTGTGTGGGCGACTGCCAGGTGGAGAGTTTGTTCTTTGCTGACGATCTTGTCCTTCTTGGGTCTTCTCGCACGAACTTTAGCATGCACTAGACCGGTTTGCAGAGGCCAAATGTGAAGAAGCTGGGATGAAGATCAGTGTGGCTTTAACTGAGGTTCTGGTCCTTTCAAGACAGCCTGCTCAGTGCGCTCTCCATGTTAGGGGAGCTTCATTGAGACAGGTGGAGAAATTCAAGTATTTCGGGATTGCATTCACGAGTGACGGACGGCAGGAGAAATAATTTGATGCTCGGATCGGTTCAACAAGCTGTGTCAGACATGAACTGTGGCAATTAGTAGTAACGAAACGCGAGCTGGGTAACAAAGCCAAGCTCTCCGTCTTCAATTTTATCTTTGTCTCCATTCTCACTTATGATCATGAAGCTTGGATAATGACCGAAAGAGTGCGTAAGCGGGTACAAGCGGCCTAAATGAGATTTCTGAGAGTTGTGGCAGGTGTTTAGATAGAGTGCACAGCACCACAATAAGGGAGTTTTTAGGTGAAGAACAATAATGTTTAACTGGAGATACGTCTCCAAGCATAGGAATAATTTTTCAATTGAAAAATGGAAGGAAAAATTCTGCGACCCAGATTCGAACCAGGAACCTCGACTATCATGGCCGATGCCTCTACCAGTTGGGCTATCGCAGACACCACGGTCAGCCAAGCTGTCTCAAGTTGTTTTAAAGACAATCAAGTTGTCTTAAAGACAACCAAGTTGTCATGGTTGAAAGCCCAATGGGAGACGGGAACCTGGTCCGCAGATCGAGAATTTGTCCACTCCAAACCATCAGAAAGGTGAGAATTTCTCCACTCCAAACCACAAGAATGATTTTTTTTCCTATGCTTGGAGACGTATCTCCAGTTAATAATTATTAGTATTCACTTGTGAATTCATCAACTAACTGATGGTTTAAAGTGGAGAGATTCTCGATCTGCGGACCAGGTTCCCGTCTCCCATTGGGCTTTCAACCGTGACAACTTGGTTGTCTTTAAGACACCTTGAGACAGCCTGGCTGTCCGTGGTGTCTGCGATAGCCCAACTGGTAAAGGCATCGGCCATGATTGTCGAGGTTCCTGGTCCGAATCCGGGTCCCAGAATTTTTCCTTCCATTTTTCAATTGAAAAACCGAGTTTTTAGGCGTTGAGCCGCTACTTCTCCGCATTGAGAGATCTCAGTTGCGCTGGTGTACCCACGTGATACGGTTGCCGCAAACTGGTTTTCCTAGGCAGTTGTTATTTGCCAAGCCGGTGGGTGGATACCAGGTGGCCAGACGACATGAACAATCTGGGTTCGAGTCGCTTGGGTATTACCAGGGAGGACATGCATCTGATAACGGAAAATCACGATCGCTGGAAATCCTCCACAGGGCTGCTGCCCCTGCGACTCTAACGGATAAGTGGGTTGGAAAAGTAAATAAGTCACTGCCCTGAGCCCATCGAAACCGTGTAATAAGGCTACTACAGGGTGAGCCAATAAAACGGGTCGATTTCAAAAAATCAGAAAATGTTCAAAAAATCATCTGTTGTAAACTTTATTAATGAAAACAATCTAAACGAATGAAAATGTTGTGTCTGTGCACAATCGTTCATTTTTAAAAATAATGCCCGGAAGATGGCCTCCATGTTGTCGCACACATTCTTGCAGTCTCGTTGCAAAGCTGCCCATAACATTGTGCAGCAGTATTAACGATACTGCGGTCACTTTAGCTCGAATCCTTTCTTTTAATACCTGCAGAGACCTTGAGGAGGTTACTTTGAAACACTTTTGATTTTACGTATCCCCAAAGGAAAAAGCCTCATGCGAAAGTCAGGGAATATTACCGTTCTTGCTTATAAGATGACCCTTGATAATTATAGTGCGTTTTAAAGCAACTTGAATGTATTGAACAGTTACGCAACCTTTTCATGCCCTGATGTGACGTCGCATAGAAAGGTACTGCGGCGTAAATTGTTGTAATTGGTGAGAAATAGCAACATCCAAAATGGCTGAAACTACTGCGTGTTCGCTTCTAGCGTTAATCAATTCATCTTCACCAGCTCGTTATTGTAAGCGACATCGTCGAGGCATTGATACTGGAGGCGCGTTCCACATCGCGCACTAAAGGTCTTTGTGCGTCTACTAAATGCAGTAATGTGTTCGTCATGGTACCTGCTAGTGTTCGTCATCGCCATTGCGCGCACTACCGGGCGTTTCGTGCGCGCACTAAATGACCCTAGGTTAGGAGCAGAGTCGTTTAGTGCGTTGCAAGATGGCGCTGCCCTAGAGCTTGAAACATAGCGATAGACAGTTTGGAATTTTAGTTACCGTTAAATAGCCAACAGGTATAAAAATTATTAAATTCTGCATATCGTTTAAACTGACATTGAAATCTACCTCTGCGATGATCGATTTCAGCCTGTTATATGAATGCAGATGTTATGATGAGTTTTTTTTTCATCAGTACGCATACTATTCATGATAGCACGGGTGAGGTGAACATCCCTTTTTCTTGCTCTTTCCAGTTTTTCATGTCACACACAGAATGCAGTACACTTTTTTCACCGCTCGCACTGAGTAATGTCATTAGGTGCGTTTAGTGTGTACGTGTACATATCAAACGCGCCCTGGATCAACTACATGTTATTCGGTCCCGTAACTGTTCTAACACATTCAAGTTGCAATGAAACGCATTATAACTTCACGCCCTCTAGATTCATTAAATTGACGACCCAAGCACGCATGCCCTCTACTTTTTCTGCAGTAGCGTTTCCAAATAGTGCCGTTTCATAGGATCACCCTATATCATCAGCTGTTGCTATTTTCGAGAGTGAAGAAAAGTAAATAATAATAATACAATCACTTTCCTGTAGTAGAAGAGAAAGCATAATCAAACGTTTGTCGATTTTAGTACAGGGATTCTCAAACTTCTTTTTTCTCACGGGACATTGGTGGAAATATTGCAGTACACCCTAAAGAAGCTGCGTCATGTGTTAATTTGCCGACTTCCCAGGTAAAATTTTTCAATGATCTTTATATGGCGATTCTGAGGAGATTATGATGTCAAACATGTTTTCTGAACAGTTAACTAATCAGAACCAGTTGCCGAATGAGTCACGACTCAGACAGAGTCAGATCTGAGTTGCCAAATGTGTCTATTATAAATTGTAAAAGAATAAAGAACAACCAAAAAGGCTTATTGACATAAGTTAAACAATTGGGCCAATGAAACAAGAAGCCGAAGGGGAGGGGAAGGAAACAAAGTTAATAATGATAATAAACATTAATATGCACGGCAGGAGAAAGAATTGGATGCTCGGATCGGTGCAGCAAGCTGTGTCAGTCGTGAACTGTAGCGATTCGTCGTAACAAAACGCGAGCTCGGTAACAAAGCCAAGCTCTCAGTCTTCAAATCTGTCTTTGTTCCCATTCTTACCTACGGTCATGAGGCTTGGGTAATGACCGAAAGAGTGCGATCGCGGGCACAAGCGGGTACATAAAATCAGATTTCTAAAAGGTCTGGCAGGTGATACCCTAATAGATAGTGTATAGAAGCACAATAAGGGAATCTTTAGGTTGTTGAGCCGCTACTTCTCTGCATCGAGAGATCTCAGTTGCGCTGGTATGGCCACGTGATACGGATGCCACAGACCAGTCTTCCTAGGCAATTGTTATTTTCCAAGCTGGTGGGTAAGAGTCCAAAGGGTCGGTGGATACCAGGTGGCTAGACCGGATAGATAATCTGGGTTCGAGTCGCATGGATAATACCAGGGAGGACAGATATCTGATGGTGGAAGATCGCGTTCGTTGGAGATTCTCCATAGGGCTGCTGCCTCGCGACCCTAAAGGATAAGCGGGTTTGAAAAGTAAGTAAGTATGAGCAATGGAGCAGCAGAATAGAAACACATTCCGAGTTCTTTGGAAAAGTGGCATCAGAAATAGACAGGAGGCCAGTGAAAGATCAGGTAAACCGTTGAGAACATGTTACCAAATAATGAAGAACTTGGATTCAGGAGAAGACATCAAGTACAAGGTTGGATCAGGTAGACCCAATATAGTAGAGGGTAAAGATCGATGCCGTATTCCACAGTTGGACTTTCACTATCCACAGATTTAATAAATGTACTCTTGTTAAACATGGCTCAACAGATTTCAATGACTGGAAACTTCTGGTAGAAAAAAAAATGTGGGAAAATATATAGTTTGATCTGTTGGAGTCATTTTTCGATGGCATGTCCGGCAAATTGCAGGAGTGCTTGCAAAAACAAGGAGGGAAAATCAAGAAATGAGTTTGTAGCAGACATTATTGTCAAATATTGACGGTACATAATGGTTCCTTACTACCTTACTTGTATAGATGTCACGTTTCTTTATATTAAAACACTTGTTTTGGTTCTTTCCAATTTTTATGCTCTCTACTATATAAGAGATTGTCTGACTTTATCATGGATATTAAGTTTGAGAACTAACAAATTCGAAGGCAACCACGATTTCGCTTTCACACCCACCCTACTTACCATATTTGGCTCTGCAGACACTGCTCTCTTTCAAAAAATGAAGATCCAGTTGAAAGGTCATTGTTTTGATACAATTGAGCAGATCCAGTGTGAATAGCAGAAGTGCTCAAAAGAAGGTAATTGATTTTTTGAATTGACAGACCTATCTTAAAATTACTTAAACCAATACTACGACCAGTTTCCAAAACGTTTGATCATGCTCGATCTGTCCAATCTGCTATATCTTGCACGAGCTAAATGCTTTTTCCACTTTTTTTTACCGGGCTTTGCAAAAGTTCTGTTACACTCGTGACGACCCTCAAAGAAATGGACACGACGATGTTCACGATGCAGTTAGACATGTTTTTATTGTGCCATCATGTAGAATAACATTGTAATTAGTCATTTGATCAACGTAACCACCATCTGCATCAAGAACCCGCTCCAGACGAAGCCGAAAAGCTTTGCAAACTTTGCGAATATAGTCATTCTGGTCCACACACGGTTGACAGATGTTTGTTTTTAGCTCGTCGACGTTGCTGTGACGGACCTTGAAGGCCTTCCACTCGACATGTGCTCACACGGTATAATCAAACGGATTGAGTTCTGGCGACTGCGGAGGCTAAAAGCCCTTCGACCAGAAGGTCATGTTGGACCCCAACCAGTTTTGCACAGTGTTGGCCGTGTGGGCAGGGGCACCGTCCTGTTAAAAGATGTAGTCCGCATGTCTTCACCCAGGGAAAGACATTTGTGGCCTGGATGTCCTTGTAATCAGCCGCCGTTAGCCAGTATCCACTTGGAAACCACACAGGTGGTGTTTTCTCGCCATTCGACGCCACGATTCTGAGCATCATCATAGAGGCAGGGTGCTCGGTTGTAGATACGTAGCGGACCCTGGAGATGTCCTAGTCGTAGCTTACCATGCAGTCGTTTTGCTTGTTGATGACAGGATCGACCGTGAAGACCTTTTCGTCAGAGAAAATGACAATTCGCTCGCCTCACGCTCTTTCCACTTTCTTCGTTGATTGCTCTGGACACTGTGGACAGCGAAAATTTCTTTTTCTTTGCGAGCGCAGTCATTTTAAGCGTCGGGTCTTGTTCGAAAGCTTTTCTTACAGCAAAACGGTTGACGACTTAAGGTCTACCTGAACGAGGTTGATCTTTAAGGTCTCTCCCATTCTTGAGCCTGTCCGCAACTCTATGGATGGTCATCCGGCTGACTTTTAGGGGCTTGGCAATCTCGAAATTCGTGTGGCCCGCGCGCAGGAGAGCAGCGATCTCTATTCGTTTCGTTTCCATCGCTTTTGTCGTGGACATTAGGATCACTCAGAGCTTAACACGTAATTTCTAATATATTATTTGATCCTTTTGTCGAAATGGAATTAATTATAAATCATGAGCAGTCTATTTTTGGTGGGATGTAAATAGTGTAACAGAACTTTTGCAAAGCCGGGAAATAATTTGTGAGTCAAAATGATACGCCAAGTCCCACAGAGGAATACGCCAAGTACTCAAAACATAAAACATATATAAGAATCTTTTACATATTTTTTTATTTGTATGACACTACTGGTAAACACAATTTTTCTAATATGGAAATTGCAAATCACATAATCAATTTAATCAACAAAAACATAAATTTGCCACTTGTAAACTGAGTCAAAATGATAGCACCAGTACTGAAATTGAAGGAACAAAATATTACTAGTACCCGATGTGACTTCTCTGTTTTGATATCAGCCTAAACACTCTCGTAGGCATTGTTGCAACAATTTTGGAAGCTGTTGACTGTTAATTTGATCCCAAGACAACAAAATTGTTTGCTTCAGTTCTGCATTGGATTGAAACTGCCTTCTATCCTTGTAGACCGCTCCTGACAGGATTCCCCACAGGTTTTCCATCGGGTTAATGTGCGGGGAAAGTGGTGGCCATTCCACGACACACACAGTCCATTCTGCAGGAGTCATTCCGAGGAATTTGAGAAAAATTGTATGCATGCATTTCGTCCATTTTCTTAAATTTAATATTACGTTGCCCAAAGTATATAATTCCATTGAATAAATTCCTCAAAACGACATACATTCTCGAAAACACACTTTTTAATGGAATAGCAACTCCTGTATAAATAGGTGCGCTGTTCTGTTGATATATGAAGAACGGTCCACCCAGGTTTTCTGCAACAGGCAGGAGATAAGCTCCTAGCAACTCCTGATAATCCACAGCCTTCATTCTACCAGAGGGGAAAGCAAGGGTTGTTTTGATACGAGACCTAAATCCTGCTTATACTATCATAGATCCACCCCCTTGTTGACGCTTTGAAAACAGCGGCCCTTCTCTTCTTACATCATGCCTTTGGTAGGACCAGCCATCCGGACCATTTTAGTTGAACTTCTTCACATCACTCCAGATGACTGTGTCCCACTATGTTCTCCAGGTCCTGTGTTCACGAGCCCAGCCCACTCGTTGTGGTTTCAGTGAAGGCATCACTTTCAGTTTTTTGTATGCAAGCCATGTACATGATTTTTCAGTTCGTACAATTGTGGACTGTGATACCTGAATTGCAGGATGTGATGCAACAGATCGTGTGCTAGATTGTGAGTGCGCTAGCTTTTTTCATGACAAATCTTTTTTGCCATGTTGAAAAAGCAGGATGGCACCCATTTGATTTTTTCGTCCCCAATGAATGAAATTGCTGACAACTTTATGGGAACGCTTGATTCGTCAGCCAATTTCTTTGAGAGAATGTCCAGCTTTGTATAATTCTGTTATCTCTCCTCTTTCAAACAGTGTCAGTTGTTTACCACGACCCATTTTAAGATGTAGCGGAAATGAATTGTTTCACACAGTGGGTTTTCGATAAATGTCGATTTAACCCCAATAATGCTTAAATCTCGGGAAGGAAAGAGTTTATAACTCAATTTTCATGAGTAAATTTGATTGTAGGAAGCTTATGGACATGCTCTGCCTCTATCAATCAGAAGGAACATAATTAGTTTGGTTTGTTTGGTATTAACGTCCTTTTCAACTGCCATGGTCATTTCAGGACGGCGTTATAGAGAATGCAAATTTTGCCTCGCAAGTGTCTTTTAACGTGCAGTCGGCAAACAACTACATGGGACTAACGGCTTTACTTCCCTTACGAAGGAAGTGCGTGATCTCAGGATTTTCCCCCTGAAAAAATCCTCGTCGTCCTCGGCTGGGGTCGAACCCGCGTCTCGGGCATCAGAGGTGATCGCGCAACCCCTTGCCACCGAGGCCGATAAAAGGAACATAAAAAGATGCATTAAGTGAACAGAATACAAAGTATCATATTCGAGAGGGTGGTCAAAAGACCAAAGTGGAGAAGCTCAAGACCGAAGCTCTTGCAGACCAGTCGCATGATTATGATTTTGTTGAAAAGCAGATGATCTGTTAAGAGTTGTGCTTCCCTCTAACTCTTCCTAGTGGTCTGGCATCACATTTAGGTATGCTCATTCAAAGTGTAAAAAGTTTTAGTTCCAGTACACAAGCTAATTCAGTATACATTGCCATTTCAATGTTTATCATGTCACTACGAAGCTAGTTCACTTGTAATGATGATTACTTCCAAAAGGTCTGCATATTCATTTGACTCAAATCTTGGCAGAGATTCTGTTCCAAATAAGATAGATTAAAAATTTACATTATTAAATCTACACTGAGTGACCAGCTAATTAGGAACATCCCGCTAATACTGTGTGGCCCCATATTTACAATTATAACAGCTGCTGGAAGCATTGTTCGTAATGTTTGTCCACGCATATGCAAGCTGCTCTCAGTTGATGCTTATTGAATGTTGGGTGATCGATGCTTCGAATAATCTGTTCCAGCCCATCCCAAAGATGTTCGATTGTGTTCAAATCTAATTAGGACTATGGTGGCCAGAGGTGTAAAGTTGAATTCATTATTATGCTCCTGGAACATACTATGACGATACGAGCCTTGTGACACAAAGCATTGTCCTGCGGGAAGTATCCTTCTGATGGCAGAAACACAGTAACCATGAAGGGATGGATGTGGTCGTAAACAATGTCCATTTAGCCATAACCATTAAGGAGTTGTTCTAGAGGTGTCAGTAGACCAAGATTGTGCCAGGAAAACATTCCCCAGACCATTACAGAGCCAGTACCAGTCTAAACAGTTGAAACCAGACATGAGGTCCATCACTTCGTGAATTGTCTCCAAATTCTCTTGCCAAACATGGCCCAACAGATTTCAATGACTGGAAACGTCTGGTGGAAATGTTCGGCCATCTGCATGATGCAATAGGAAACGAGATTCATCCGACCAGCACAACTTCTTCCAGTCATCGACAGTCAATTGTTGGTGATCACGGGCAATTTGGAGAAGTTTGGCACTTTGTAAGTCATCCAACAAAGTTAGTCATTGGCTTTGGGAAGGATGAGCTATGTAATATGTTCTCATTGACTCTTTGGACGAGTGCCTTTTGATTGACTCACGGGCAATTTGGCACTTTGCAAGTCATCCAACAAAGTTAGTCATTGGCTTTGGGAAGGATGAGCTATGTAATATGTTCTCATTGACTCTTTGGACGAGTGCCTTTTGATGCGACCGATTTACAACAATCTTTCAGTTGCCTTCTGCTTTCGTGTGATAAGGTAAGACTATTTCGATCTAAGTTTTCTTTCTTTTGCACTAATACGTATTAAGTTCTTTTTTTTGCTTTTAATCCTGGCCTTAATACAGACTGTTTCACGGAACAACAAACTCACGATATCACAACTCGCTATGTCAGGGACGGTGAAATCTAGTCTCCCAGTCCTGCGACAGAGGGGCAGCACTTTACATACAGAAAGAAACAAAAGTTAACAAACATTCCCCGCAACAGCCGGGATTTCAGTAACACGTGATATTCACAATCCTTAATCTTAATAAATGGGAACAAGGTCTAGTCTTCGGAATTCTAATTTCTTTACACTTAACAATTCTCTTGATCACCTTTCCGATTCCACTACTGCATTTTCTTCTCGTTTCAAGTGCTGTTGCCAATCATGCTGATCACAGCAGCCTCTACTTTCAACCAGGTCTAAGTTTTCTGATCTCTCTTCTCGGACAGACTTCAAGGCTTCTTCCTGTGGTCTTCTTCATATTAGTCGAAAGCCAACATGTGAGACCCAGTTCTACTGGGTAAAATTCAGACAGAGGGGGGGGGGGGGAGATAAAGGCGTGGTAGGAGGGGCAAGAATTAACATTTGGGTGCATTAATACGGTTATTCATCCATGTTATAGGCTTCATCTTCACGCTCATACGAGGTTCAGGCATATAGGTCTAAAGGAAATTTCATGCGCAGAGGTTTGGGTTAAGATGACATTCGTTCGTTTTCTATTACAACATCATGTGCTTCTTTTCCTAGGTAGGATACTGTAATCTGTCATGCTGCTTTATTTGGAATTCAGTTAAGCAAGATAGTTTCCTTTGCAACAGTTGGATGCATACCATCCAAATACATCTCTACATACATATTCCGTCGTGGAATCCTACAGGTAAGAAAAAAACTCAAAAGGAAAACTAATCCTTAGCAACGAGATTGGCTACTAAAGTTGAAGCTACCCTAGTCGTAGGGATTCTTTCCTTTCTGTTTATATACCGGGAGGGGGGGGGGGAAGAAATAACGTGAGGTTCCAGAGCTCGCTAGCAGGAATTCTATTAGGCCAAACGCAGTAAATTTTGGTGTATAAATATAGTGAAACATGCAGTTTTGATCTCTGCACAAAAAAAGTATCAAAAGTCGCCGTAGGGGGCGCTTATTTCAAGAAAACAATGAATACATTTGCATAAGCGCATTCTGTGTTAAGCAATCATGACAATAAAAAGCAAGGCTGAAGATTTCCCATCATTCACGAACAAATGGCCTGACATGACGCTTACTCTGCCTGACCTGGTGTTATTAGTCAAGTTGTTTTATCAGAAGAGCGACAATGCAAGTGCTGCTCTTCCTGAATTCGGCGATTGAAAACGTTACGAAGAGGTCCGATGAGCATAACTAACTTACGGAAAATGATTGAACGATTTAAGTACAACGGAACTCTAGGAGTGCAACCAGGCCGGGGACGCAAACGTATCAGGCAGCACCACATTGAAGAAGTTACAACTGCTGTTGGGGAACAGGAGATGACTATTGTGCAGGGTACCAGCAGTGCACACGCAATAGCATGCCAAACAGTTATCCCAAATTTGACGGTAAAGAAAATATTGCATAAGATATTGATATTTATCCCTATAAACTCACTCAGACCTGTTCAACAATTGCTTCCTGGAGATGAACGTACCCGAACTGAATTTCGTTGAGATTTTTAGCACTTATGGAAGTGGATGATGCATGGCCATGGTAAATTTTATGGAGTGATAAGGCACACTTTTACTTGAATGGTGATATCAATACCCACAAGCAACTGCCGTATTTGGGCTGCATCAAATGCACAAGTGTGTCTGCCAATTCCTATGCATTTACCGAAACTAACAGTATAGTGCGGCTTTACTGCTTCTTTCATCATCGGCCCGTACTATTTTGAAGAAATCTGTCCCCATGGACCAGTGACTTCTTCCGTCAATTCTGCCAGGTATGTCGATATGCTTGAGAATTTTGTGATACCACGATTGCAGGAAAAGTGTTGTCTGGAATTCTACCATTTTTATGCAGCATGGTGCGCCACCGCACACCAGAGGTCAGGTGCAGCAGATCTTGAGAGAACGTTTTTCAGACAACAGAATAATTAGTCGTGCATTTCCCACGGTATGGCCACCCAGTTTGCCCGATCTCAACCGTTGTGATTTTTGGTTATGGAGATATTTGAAAAGAATTGTGTATCAAGCACATGTTCCTGACCTCCCAATCTTAAAGGATCAAATAAAGTTTCATATCAGACAAATTAATGCAGCCGTAGAAAATATCGTTTACTGCATGCAGCTATTGGAACAGCACACTGGTGGTCATATTGTAACACATTTGGAATTAAAAGTAAAACATTGTTTATTGTTAATACTAAAGTTGGTTTGTACGGTATTTGTTCATTACACAATTAGGTATTCATGATTTTTTTTAATTAAGCGCCCCCTATGGCAACTTTTGGTAATTTTTTTGCAGAATTCGAAACTACCTGTTCTACTAAGTGTATACACCAAAATGTACTGCATTTGGTCTAATAGAATTTTCGCTAGCGAGTTCTGAACACCTCACGAAATATTCTTGCCCACCCGGTATATCAGTTCGATCAACGGTTCGATATTTCCAAACTCACTATCTACATTGTTAAGATCAAGCAGCATAAAGATCTCGAGACTACGGACTTTTTTTCCGCATTCCAAAAACCAGGTTGCGACACTTATGCTTGCATAGCTTGTCTTCCTCTATGCTAACAAACTCTTTTTTTAAATTCTAAAATTTACACAACACATTAGTAGCACACACAGGGCATTGTTGAAGTTCATTGTAACAATCGAAAGAAACCTACAATCTTAACAAAAGTTCATCACATTTATTCACTTCCAGGATTTCGCCCAACAAGAAGATCACATGGGCTTTGCATCTGTTATTGGAATTTATTTCTAAAACAAATCTCAAAATTTTGTTAGCCCGTCGATTTCAAGAGTAGACAAATCAAAGCAACGTTAAACCGTAGGTTCGACGTGAGAACAACTGAAAAAAAACAACCAATTTTCTCATAAGAAGTTTACTTTTCATTTTGATCACGAGAACTGTTCCACATCAAAAGAAAAACACATTAGAAAATATAAACCTACGTTCCACATACGAGGGGTGTTCAACTTTGACCTGGACTGTACTTTCGTTAAATTTCATTGTTGTAAAAATCTAAACTTTCATTGTTGACATAGCAACTACTGCCTGTAATGCAAATGCAGCACTACTCGTCCAGTTGCTATGACAACCGATTGTTTGTTTGAATAAAATCACAGACAGCGACGTGTCGACCAACGTGGAACAACCAATAATCGTCAAGTTTCTCTACAACAAAGGTGCCAAAGCATCTGAAATTCATCAGAGACTTCAAAGACAGTTCACAGAGTCATATTTGTCTCGATCATCTGTCTTTGTTTGGTGCCAAAAGTTCGGTGGGCAAGAATCCACTAGCAATGAACCTCATTAAGGCAAGGCCAGCAACTGCCATCAATGATGGCATCATTAAACGAACAAATGAGCTGATAAGGGACAACAGACAGATTCGTGTCTGATAATTGGCTTCAATATTGAACATCAGCACTGGCATTGTGGAGACCATCCAATATAAGGTGAAATTCTTCAAGATCTGTGCTAGATGGGTCCCTAAGCAACTCTCCGAGGATCATAAAACCACCCGGGTAGAAATCAAGATGACACCATCGTCAAGGAAAGTAATGTTGACTGTATTATGGGACATTAAGGGTGTCATTCATGTCGATTTTTTGGAACAACGTCAAAACATAAATGCAACCTACGACAGGACTCCATATCAGTGGTGTTTGTTTTCTGGAAGACAATGCGAAACCACTCACAGCCAAACTGACTATGGACACGCCGATGGAACTCAAATGGGACATCTTACCATATCTTTCATACAGTCTGGATCTCTCCTCTTGAGACCATATTCTTTTTAGACCATTGAAAAAGTTTTGGGGAGGGCCGAGGCTCAGCTCCAATGAAGTGAAAACGTGGTTTCAAAAACAGCCTGAAGATTTCTACAGAACCGGTATCCAGTTGCTCTCAGAACGTTGCAAAAAATTTGCACAGCCCTCGTAATATTAATTTGTTCTTCTTCTGGTCCTGTGCAAAGTCTTTTTCTAAATGCTAGTGTTCAAAGTACACCATTGCCCATCTATGTCGCGAATGTTGGGAGCCAAGATTTCACCGCCTGCGACATAGTGAATCGCGACTTAGAGGGGCAGCAGTGTCCTCCGGTCCACCTTAATTGCTTATTTAGAAAGAAAATCCTCAGTGACTTTACAGTTATCCTCGCACAAGTCGGTATTCCATAAGTCAGGAAATTCTACAAGTTGGCAATTTTTTTCCTGAAAGCCAAGATGGCAGACAATGGCTTCCAATTGCAGAGTTTTGTCAACAAAACTAAATCGGAGATGCTTATTACGTCTAAAATATGCAAAATTAATCAATTTTATAATTGCCCTAATACATACAGCCAGGTTTTGGGGGACTATGGAAGTTTATTATGGTAATTAATATGAGAATTAATATAAGCCAGCCTTCTTTGAGGTGGTTATTTTCCACAAAATTCGAATTGGCAACTGATTATAGAGGCATCCTTCCCCGTATAAACTGTTGCATTCAAAAACTCCATGCTAATCGTGTAATGCGTGTCGTGTTTAGGTAAAGCATAACCCATGCTAGAGGTAATTTTTGAATGAATGAGTGTCATTTTAGATCACGATTGGCATGTGACGTGCATTGTCACAGCAACAGGCAGCTTAACAATCGAGCATAAACTTATCTGAATCAGCAATTTTATGCCTTTTCGAAAAAAGGTGCTAATTAGTGAAGCTTTTCGCACATTTACGAATACCATGTTCATACTACAATTCATAATCATGTTCATTCTACACACGTTCGGGTGAATCAAGCTTATTGGCAAATCCACGTTTTCACACAGCAAAATCCAAATTAAGCTCAGTTACAATTTTTACCACCAGAGGTAGATAGTGCGCTTTTAGCAATAGGCACTTTATTTCCGATCCAATCTTCTCCGATTATCAAAAATAGCTTAATTTCTTTCTTCTTTCAGTTCATAACCGATGTTCATGATGATGCAATTAATTCGTATAAGAAAAACTATTTAGCGAAGCGACGTTTTTCCGCTACTACAGCTTCACATGAGAGGGGAGCAATGGCACAACGAGCATGCGTGCCAATGTCGTATTAGAGAAATAACACCAACATGAATGAAAAAAGTCAGGGCTATGTACCAATGACTTATATTAAATTTAGACTCTGAATCCAATGAGAATCCATGACTTAAGTCTCTTGAGCCGTGGAGTAATCAGCTGTCTGGCTGTTTTGTTTTTAAACATTTTGGGCCCGAAGAATAATTAATTCAATACCATTTCTCAAAGTTAAACTGCGTACAATTGTACAAAGAAACAAGAAAAAGAACCAGGAATCATTTTACACAAAAGTAAATCGAAAATATGTAACTAAAAATGAAAATACGTAACTGAAAGACAATCGAAATAAAATTGAAATTGAAACCTTAATCGAAAAAAATGTTTATAAAATATAATAAAATACTTCAAGTACAAAGTAAACAAAAAGATAAACTTATCACTCCGTGATCGGCGTGTGAAGAAATTATTAATCAGTTACTCTCTCTGTTTAGCCATGTCTTTTGCATTATCTTCACTCACTTTCGGCCATGACAGTTATGGGCATGGAACTTCCTAATTTGCTTCAAATTACAACAATAGGATTCGAAGTCCATCCTTAATGTACGTCTATTTGGCTTGGTCGGTCTCTCGTTGGCCTCGGTTATCGGAAGATGATGCAACAATGTATGACGTTTTCGAGTTGAGTCCTTATCTTTAGGAGGCGTTGCCCAAATTCGAAAATTTGTTGCCTCTTTCTTAAAAATTTTTTAAATTTTTCCTATAAATAGTTATTGTTTTTTTTTATATTACATTCTTTCTGATTCTTTATTATCTCGATGGCGATATTTTTGTTCTCATTTTAAATTTTTTTATTTCAAAATAAGATAGTTTTTTGTGTAGTTATTAAACATTTCGTAACAAAAAATCAAATTAATAATATTATATACTAGCAGAGTACCTGGCGTTGCCCGGAATAGTTAGGCAAAACATTGTAGGTAGGCAAAACAATATCATAAAATTAAATTATAACTTCCAATTGGTTAGATAATAACTCAATCAATATTACACAAAGCAAAGGGACTATCCATTCAACGAAAAATACGAAAAACAGGTACTCTGGGTGATATATTATATAAACGCTTCTTGACTTGCCTCACCACTGCGGAGCATAACCAAATAATTTATACTCATGTTTTTTTGCCCTTGACATAGAAGCTCTCATACTCTCTTGCTCAATTCGAAACTTCCGTTGTTAAGATGTTTCAGATGCATGTATACTTTTTCTTTTTTAGTTGCAGAGTTTCTGAGAACAATACTCGTTATTTCCCTTTCATTTCCAGACACTTAAATTTATGCTAGTCTTATTGACATTTGACAGGGAGCTCAAGGGATACACGCGTGACTTTTTTGCCTTATCAATAGACTCTGACTTATTAATGTTCTGTCACTGCGTCATCATTTATGCTCATTATTAATAATTCTTGGAAACGAAAGTTTAATCATCGCATTATTAGCAACTCAGTTTATAAAATATATACACATTCCCGCAGAATATAGTCAATATAGTCAAAGTGTAGATTGATTGGTTTGTATCTGATGTGCTACCAAATTAGCTAGGTGATAACCCCGGCATGGCTCGGACGTTTTTTTTGAACTATTTTTTGCAATATATTAAAAATAAACACATAAAATGTAACGTCCCAAGTTTTTTAAGCAGATTCTAGTCCCAGCTTTAATAGTTTGTCAGGGGTGGTTCCTTTAGTTTAAAAAAAAATGGCCTTCGGTATAAGTTACTGCTTATTTAGAATTTTTTTTCTTAATTTTGATGAAGTCTAGAAGGAGAGAAACCTAATTTAAATACTTTGCTCAGGTACTTTATTTATTTTTTTTTCTTTCCACGTAATTTTATTTTGTGTCACCTTTTAAGTTTGTTTTTTTTTTTGCTTTATCTATATTTTTTTTGATATTTTCGTATTTAAGCCTAAACCGGTTATATTAATTTAGTTATTTATTTATTTTTCGAAACTGATCACGATCCACGTGCCTTTATTTATTGTTTGATTATTTTTTTTATTGGTTAACTGTTTCTCTCGTGACCAATGAGGCGTTACTTTGTTGATCACCGTACGTCATAGAACGTGAAGCATGGCTCGCTTTGCGTGATAAGTGTTAGCATTGTTGACAAAACCGAGTTGGTTAAGGAACTTTTGACTAGATGGCCGTGACCTAGACCAGCCCGGAGAAGATGGTTCCCCTCCGACAATCTCCGCAGAAGTGCTCCGACCCTAACACCTGGTTGTGGACATGGAATTATATGCAGTCTACTTTGTTGGATTTGTTTTAGTGACAACCCCGTGCTCCTCGAGGACTCTGGTTAGTATTTTTGAGAAGCTTCGTGTATTTTATGTAACTTTTCGTATTTCCCAATAAAAGGTCTACACAATGCTATCGGATGTGGCGTTCAATTTAACTTTCAAAAGAAGGTTTATGACCCCTGCGCTTTCTTCCATGATCGAATGCGACTAAGAATATTGTCAATCGACCCACCGTGAGGTAGTCAGAAGAAATGACTATCTTCCACGTTGAAAAAATCCATGGAACTTGATTCAACGTTAACATGGTCTTTGAGTGGCATATCGGATTTGTGCTCAGTGTTCATCCAGTACCGTTTAAGGTTAGTCTTATTTAAGGAATTAACTGGCCAGTTCGAGAAAAAAAAAAGAAAGAGATAAGAAAAAAAAAATTCTGTCGACTTATTTATCTACGAGTATCAATAACGGTAAGGCAGATTTAGCCGTTCGTGAATAAACCTATTTTGCTTTATTTTATGCTGAGCCAAGTTCGTGTGCCTCTCTAAGAGTTTAGCATTGTGCGTTATAACCTGGTTTTTTGTTATTCTTTCTTATCAATTGTATTTCGTTATTTATTATTATTTTTTTTTACCTTACTCTTGTCAACAGTTGATTCAAGAGGCGTTATCCGCATTGTGAGAAGAGCATAAGAAGAAATTGTAGGAGCATTAACTGATAACTTTATAGTTATTTATTTTATTTTTTTTTTCTGGAGATTTTTTGTAAAAAAAAAAAAAATTGCCTGACAAGGGCTAAACGTATTTGCTTGCCTTTTTCTTGTAGTTCTAACTTAGAATTATTATTTTTCTTTTGGAGTTGGGTTACGAGTATTTTTGTTTTGTATTTAAAACTTTTGTGGAGTTAACTTTCTCTTAATTTATCAGTTGTACTTATTTATTAGCTGCCTTTCCTGGATTATTGGTACGCCTCAGCCTGCTTATTTAGTTTACCTAGAGGGGGAAGCGTTACAGAAAACGCTTGGAATTAATACAGTAAAAATTTTGAATTTGAATTCGAAAAATAATTTTTTTAAGCCTCACAATGGATAGATCTCTCCAGGGGTGCCACTGCTAGTCTAATTTCTTACTCACGTAATCTTACTTTCGATATATAGTTGATGTTGACGCAACTCCCACTCTTCTCTCGATGTCTTGAAGCAAAACTTGGCCGTTTGTGCTGTCTAGCGGACGCCGATTCTTTTATTTACTTGCTTACATTTTGCTCAATACAGCACGGAGCTAAATCAGTGCTTCCTTTGTTGTCTATCTACTCTTTCTCAGTACTTTGCTAGCTCTCCTTTATCTCCAGTTACTGATCACTTTTTTAAAGATTTTCAGAAAATTGTTAACTACTAGGAACTCTCTTTTCTATGAAAAGCCTGAATAACAGGAATTATATGCATTCTTGGAAATTGAAAACTCGAGAGAGCAAAAACCTATCACCACCTCCATGCGGTGCCTCCTAGATAACCAACTAACTGTGAAGGTCCGTGAGGTCAGTTGATGCGACATATTGATCGAGGTACAATTTGGTCTCATCAAATGGCAGTGGAAAATTGAAATTTGGATGATGCTAGGGCGTCCCCTGTCGGAGATGCGTGCCGTGTCCGCCAAAACGACGCGAGAAATTTGCAAGGGCTACCCAATCAAGGACGTAGTAGTCTAAAGAAGCAAGTCCGCCTTAGACTTGGAACAATTAATATTGAAACTTTGACTGGAAGAAGCCGCTAGCTGTCAGCCACCCTGAAAGACCACCATGTCAACATTGCTTGCGTCCAAGAGAAAATAGAGTGGAGCAAAAGCAAGGGACATTGGGGAAAGATACAGGCACCATCATAATGGTAAAGAGGACCCAAAATGGTGTGAGTATAGTCTTCACCTCCAATCTCAAAAATAGCGTCGTGGCAGTCAATCGTGTATGGGATCGCCTCATGTCAATCAAAATCGACTCTGGAAACGTACCCTTACGGGTTGTCTCCTGCTATGCCCCCTAAACGGGATGCTCTGATGGGACCAAGAATGAGTTCTGTAATCAACTCAAAAATCATCTCCTATCAGTGCGAGTTGAAGAATACCTTGTTATCGGAGGCGACCTAAATGGCCATGTCGGGACCAAGAGAGAGGGCTATGAACATTGGTGGGCACGGTTTCGGAACAAGAAACGATGACGGTAAGAGAATTCTGGATTTTGCAGAGGCTCACAACCTTGCTGTGACTAACTCTTTCTTCAAAAATCGCCTTATCACCTACGCCAGTGGTGGAAATTATACACAAATCGATTACTGGCTGACGACCAGGATCAAAATGAAGATTGTATCAAACACAAAAGTCATATCATCTGAAAACGTTGCTCCACAATATCGACTATTAGTGCTTGATATGCACTTAGATAGATATTGGCACCCACTGAAGACTAGGTCAGCTCATATTAAATAGTGGAGGCTGTCCAAACATAAGGAGCGATTCAGTACCGAACTTGACCAGCTAGATTTAGACTCTGATCAACCAGTAAACGAAATATGGAACAGCTTGACAGAAAAAATCCACAGGATCGCCCGTAATACGCTTGGACAAACCAAACGAGGGACGCGATATAAAAAGAAACAGGTCTGGTGGTGGGATGCCGAAGTGCAGAGGATCCTCAAAGAAAAGAAAATCGCATTTAAGAGGTGGCGCCAAACGTAAACAGATTTTTATTATTAACGGTATGAAACCTGCAGGTCAGCAGCAAAAAGGGCCGTTGCAGCAGCGAAGTTGGCTCATAATGACCAACTATATACCGACCTGGACTCACGAGAGGGGGTGAATAAAATATATTACCTCGACGATGCATTGTAGGGCGATGGAGCGACTACTTTTTGCATATCAGTAACCAAGAGTTTCCGCATCCATCGATCACGAGCGTTCGCCTCTGTTTCTGGGCCTTTCCCGCCCATTACAAACTCCGAGGTGGAATTGGCAATAAAGAAAATGAAAAACGGAAAAGCAACTAGACTTGACGACGTTCCGGTCGAAGTACGGACGTTTTTTGGTCGACGTGGAGCTGTGATCCTAAATGAACTCCTCAATGAAATCAACAACAATAGAGAAATTCCCCAAATCTGGCAGAGCAGCACCACGGTACCCGTCTGGAAGAACAAAGGGGATGTGACTGAGTGTGCCACCTATCGCCTTATTCGCGTATTATACCATACTTTGAAGATTTTCCAAGACCTAGAGAAAGCTTTCGATAGGGTGCCTTACGATCTTATCTGGCACTCTCTCAGATCGCATGGAGTCTCCGAAATATACATCGAATGGATACAACTACTATACAAAGGAGTCACCAGTTCAGTCCGATGTGTGGCTGGCTTATCATCACCCTTCCCAATCACTGATAAAGTCTACCAGGGATCGACCCTGTTGCCTCACCTCTGGTAACTTCTATAAGCCAATGACGTACTCTGGCAAATTATAACAGAGAAAAGGTCCAAGAGAACATCCATCTCTGGAAAACCCTTCTGGAAGGATATGGCTTGCGGCTTAACACAAAGAAGACCGAATACCTGGAGGGGGGATCCCAAACCGATGGCATCATCAGTGTTGATGGTGAAGAGTTGAAGAAAATGGAAGATTTCTGATACCTTGGCTCGGTTATCAGCTCTGACGTGACTACTACCCTTGACGTCCGAACGCGAATAAAGGCAGCCTGGCTGAAGTAGCGCCAAGGTACTGGGGGGTCCTCTGTGACAAAAGAATGCCAGATCTTCTCAAGGGGAAGATATACAGGACTGTGGTCCATCCAGTGGCCCTGTATGGCTCCGAAAGTTGGCCGGTCTTGGCCGTGCATGAAAAGGCTCTCAGCACATTGGAGATGCGTATGCTCTCATGGAGCCTGGGAATCACGAGATGGGACCATGTTGAGAATAAGAGCGTACAAAAGCGACTAGGAGTGGGCCCAATCAAGGACAAACTGCTTGAATTCCGCCTACGATGGTATGGGCATGTGATCCGGAGTGCAGAGGACTCGGTGGCCAAGACAGCTATGAACATCGGCCGTGGTGGATGCCGACCCCGAGGTCGGCAAAGGCCAACAGTAGCTGCACAGAAATACAAAAGACTTAAAGATTGCCAGCGCATAACCGGATTACGACTTGGATAGAAACAAATGGAGACAACTCTGCCGCAGAGCGGACCCTGCAATAGCAGGAATAACGCCAGGATGAAGAATAAGAGTTTAAATTAAATGAAAATTGATCGAGTAAGCTTTCATCGAAAGAGAATTCTCGAATAGCCAAATTTAAAAGAAAATATAAAAATTAGATGCGTAAAAAATGAATTCATTGTTTAGGGTTTTAGGAAAAGAGAAGAACGAAGTGCCTTCCGCCTCTCCTTTAATATGGCAACACGCTATTGCACAGTTGCAAACCATTTGAACAATAATATTTCAAGTTTAATTACTCTATATTCACTTCATCAGGATGTAAGCAGTACGAACAAAAATTGGCTCTCATGAGTTTCACGAAAGTACCTAATAATGCCTCAATCAAACCAAAATTCGCGTGATTCATTTGCTAATCGCGCCACTTCGCCTCTGGATGACGTCACAGCACGCCGAGATCTTTTAGAGATTGTGTGAGAACTTGCGAGATCTGCTCTGAGCGCGCAACGTTATTATTCTAATAACCTTGGTCCGGCCCAGGTGATTTATAGCGATCAAAAGATTTAATTGCCCAAATGACCCCACGACGAGTAATTACTTCACCCGCAGCAGCCCACCCAGTCCGCGATGTCGTGACCATGGAGTCAAGATACACAGAATCCAACGGACCATTGAGCTCAGAGCCTGGGAAGTGAGTTGCAATAAGAGTCTTAAAGACTTCTCTACTGTTACTGGTGAATTCACCATTAGACTTTTTGAGAGTGCCAACCTTAACAGTTTTATCGTATCTCAAGAGTTTATAGAGTCTGGCTCCTTCCTCAGTCTTTTGGACTGATTCACAAAACTTCCTCCATGAGGTAAGTTTAGCTGATCTAACACCTTTATTATAATCAGCGAGGGCATTTTTATAAACCTGCCACTCATTATCACTATTTTTAGCTTTATTAGAAAGCTTCCTTATTCTTTGTCTCTGTAGAGAGAGATCATGGTTCCACCAAGCACAGTGGGATCTACATCTCTTCCTCAGCAGAGGACAGTTGTTATGACACGATTGTACCAGGGCCTGCTGCAACCCATTTACATAAAGCTCCAGGTCAACAGTATCATTGATTCTGGTTGGAAGACTGAAAATCGCGGAAAGAACGTCCTCGCGATATTGAACCCAATTAGTCTGCTAAGGATCCCTAAACGTTTTATCCTCGTGTGTACCAGTAATGAAATAAAACTGGATAAGTTGATGGTCTGCAATGGATGGTTTCTCATCTACATGCCGTTTTCTAATCCATTTCCGCAAAGTGGAACAACCAAAAGTAACATCAATCACCTCCCTTCTTACTGCAGTAATGAAGGTTGGCTTATTACCTTGATTAAATATATCTAAGTTATTCTCTAGGATAAAATCAAAAACAAGTTTACCTCTGAGATTTGTGTCGGTACTGCCCCACAAGGTGTGGTGAGCATTAGCATCACATCCAACGACGATCGCCACCTTATGAGAAGTCCATGTTTCCCTTATTCTCTTGATATCATCATTGATGAGAGAAGTTTCCTCGTATGGAAGGTAGGCCGAGACAAACATTATGTCACGATCTGGACCGTCCAAACGAAGTGTAATTTTTGCCACCACTAAGTCTCTAGAACACAATTGATACATAGGAAGTGCATTAATACTGTTTTTAATCAACAGACAAGCACGGGGAGATGAACATTTAAAATCATAAATTAGTTTACCTCCACAGTTAGTCAAACCTCTGATTCCGCCCTTGAAAATACAGGGCTCCTGAATCAGAGCAATTTGTATTTCCTCAGCTAGGAAAATGTTGCTCAGGTTTGCGACGGCCAATTTCTTATACTGAAGATTTGCTTGCAGGCACTTCAGCATTCGATGATGTCGTATCAGGTGGTTTTCCTATAACCTTAGCTTGGATCTGGGACAGTCCAATGTACTAAAGCCATTTCCTGTCTCTCAGATTCCTCGCATCCAGTTCAGGGATGGATAATACAATGGTTACTCCTTGATCCTCAAGTTTGAGGTTACGGATGCCCCATTGTGTAAGCGATATGTCCTTATTCTGGATATCAATCCTTTTCAGCATATCCATATCAGAATATTTCTTGAACACGACTGGGAGTTTCAAGATAATCTTGGTGGTTTTGACGATTGTCTTCGCCTTACGAAACAAGAGAACCTGTTCTTCCCAGGGAGTGATTCGCTTGACTATAAAAGTCTACCAATCAGCTGTGTCTTGGTCGGCACAGAATAAAATCATAGCTCCGGCCTCTAGCCGACAGTAGTTAAATTGCAGTCTTGTTCTAGAAGGCATTTCTCCCATATAATTCATCAGTAGCTCTTGGAAGGCTTCTAACTGCTGCTCATTGAGCTGCTTGTTTTGATAGCCTTCCAAAACTACTGCCATTTTGGTTGATGTTAGAGCTTCGCGAAAATTCACAGTTTTGGGTCTTTTGCGAAGCTTCTTACCATCTGATGAAGAGGTGTTACCCACTGGCCGTGGTCTTTTGGTCGGGGTATGGACCTCCTTATCAGATGGCTGAGGGAGCGTCTGTGGCCTTAATGCTTTGTGAGGGAGCGTTGTGAGGGAGCGTTTGTGACTTTAGGCGTTGTGGCCTTAATGCTCTCCAACCTTTTCTTTCTGGATTTACAGCGTTAATCCACCCCAGAAAGTGATTTGGATAGAGGTTTGCCGCTGACCTCACCCGAGATCTCCTGCTGTGAGTAGGTGGTGCCTCAGTTTTGGGAGTGGCAAACTTATCAGTTTCAAATGATTCAACTGAGGTCATTACAACCTTAATGGTGGGACCTGTAATGTCCTCATTCCCTGAAGGGTCTTCAGGTAAGATAAACTTCTTACTTTTCATAAACGGTAGTAGGCAAGAAAGATTTACGGTTCATCGCGGGAGTGTCTGCATGCTGGGATAAGGCAATATACGCCTGAATGTCGCCAGGTTAAAAGGAGGCTCCGTGAGAGACACTTTAACCGAAGTGCCATCCACCTGTCGGCACGGGTTGCATGAAAAATTGGATTCGGGAGTTGGTCTGCGTCTCCATATTGGTTATTCGGGGAGTATAACAACCTAGGATTACCGTTTCTCCACCACCTGCCGACCATCCAATAGCCACTCAAGCCTTTCACAAGCACTTGCTACTAAACGATAACCATTATCATTATTTAATCGTTATATTTAATCATGGACGTTGTTATGAGTTGTTTGATATATTACATGCTATATCTTAGCATTGGAAGTTCCATTTGGTACTATTAAAACACGTACTACTAAATACTTCACACAAACATTATTTACGCGTTTCATCCATGAGACCTGCTTGCACGTACACGTGCTATTAGAACATACTTGCTATCACTAGTTACTCTTATATATTCGTTCATGATATGTTGTGACGATTTGTTTGATATATTACATGACATATCTGGTTATAGGAAGTTTTTATAGGGGTATCTTATTGGTACCATTAAAGCACGTGCCATTATAGTACGTACTTATTCCGGCTTTCACACGTTCGTACTTGTTCGTGCTCTTTTCCATATTAATGGATTGGTGAAAGCAGACTTTGAAAAAGTTAATTCGTTTTTAAGTTGTCGTAATATATACTAAGCTTCTCTTGATGTAGAGACCGAACTGCCCTTTCAATAACCTTCAAAAACGTGCATCCTGCACGCGCACCATCTCATTAACGTTTAGAGTACGCACAGAGCTAAACCCATGTATGTTCTCAACACGCGTTTTCCTGATTGCCAGGATAATTCGTGTCTTCCAGCAATTCAAAACAAGCAGTCTTTCCATTGCAAAGCAATGAATTGTGAAATTGTCTGCAACGGACGGACGGACAGCTGGACAAACCGATCACATAAGCACATTTCTTTATATAGAAAATGTGCTAAAAACACAAATTTATTTCTTGGAAATATCCCGAAGACCTTTCCCTCCGAGTTTCGTTCCTTTATCTTTTTTACCTGCTAAGTTAGATTAAACTATCAAAAGCATTTTTTGAAACACCTGCAAAAATCAATTTTTTCTCAGTTTTCACACCCTTAAAAATCTCTGGTTTTTGCGTGAATTAGTAACAATGTAATTAATAAGAAATTTTTTAACAAAAAATGAAATGACTTCATGGGTCAGAAACCTTCCCAGAAAAATATTCAGTCGAATAGCGAAAACCTCATCCAAATCGGATTAGTAGTTTTTGAGAAAATCGCAAACGTACATATAATACGGATATATACGGGTCAAACAGAGAACCACCTTTTATAATTATTATAATGAAAAGCTTTTATTTGACTTGAAATGTTAGAGTGTTCGGTCAAATATTATATATAATGAAAATTAAACCAACCTCCTTGTAAGCTAGAGAGCTGAAACTTGCAACACATGCGCAAGCCTGATGAAAATACATGTTAAAATTTTTTTTTTTCAAATCGGTTGACTGTTTCTTGTTCTAATGGTACTAATTCATTAGAAAACTATATATAAACCCGTGCAAACTATATAAAAACCCGTCCGTTAGTACAACTTTCATAACTTCAGGATAATTCTCTAATATTCTATTTGCTTTTAGAGACTTATCCTTTTTTGCTTTGTTAAAGGATAGGCTATATCCGAAACGTCAGCTTTTTATTTTGATTTAGAGTAATCATTTTTTTTATTATATCTTATTTTTTATCTTATTTATATTTTTAATTAATATTTATTATTTACTAATTTATTACTACGTGCTGTCCAATTGGCACAACAAAGGATTCGTTATGACTAGGATTAAATGTCTCCGTTGTGTATTGTTACAAACAATGCCATATTGTTGATGAGATATTATAATAAAAAAAACATGATAAAAGCATGGTTTTAAATAAAACCCTTTTTACATAACTTATTTGAAAAGTTAAAATCCCTCCCAGAAAAATATTCAATCGAAGAGCGAAAACCCCATCTAAATCGGATCAGTAGTTTTTGAGAAAGTCGCGAACGTACATATATACGGATATATAGGGGTCAAACAGAGAACCTTCTTTTTTTGAAGTCGGTTAAAAATGCTACGTGTTTAATATAGAAAATGTTATTTTACTGTAATAATAAAAATTATATAATGAATGAAACAGAACAAAATTGGATAGCATAAACACAAATAAAAAGAACAGAAAAGTGAAATTAAATTTTTTAGTAAATTTATGTTTTTGTAGTTGTCTCTAGTTGGTGGAACATCGTTTACTATTTCTTAAACGCTATTAACATTTAGTAACACCAGGGATGGATGATAGTCATCTTTCATCCATCTCTGGTGTCACTATGTGGTGCTTTTTTTGAAATTGAACTTATATTTTTATTTCTGAAAGCACATTTTTATTTCTGAAAACACCTTGTTATTGCTGAAATATCTTCTAAGAGTTCATGCAGTCCATTTTCTAGAAAATCAGCATATATCTTGGCATTCCTGCAGAAACTTTAGCTCCAGTAGTTGGCCATTAAAATGCCCGCCCACAAATTTACATGAAAACTTAGCTGGAAATGTCTGCATTCAGGATCAAGGAAGCCGCTTTGAATATTTCTTGTAACTTAAAAAGAAATAAAAACTGGATCTATGTCAATAGAACTTTTTTTGTTTACCTTGACCTCTACAATGCCCACTTAAATTTCTTTACACACGATTTGAGGTTTATTTTTTTTAAAGTCGATCCTCTCTTGAATAAGAAATGATATGACGATCTTTTCCATTTGTACTTTAGTCCCAACCTAAATAAACATATAAGTATTAACCATATTTCTGTATAACAAACATATTTTTGGGGAGTGGCTAATGATTTCGTTGAAAGCAGTTCAACTGTATCAAGTTATGGGTCGGAAATTTTTTTCTGTGGACCGGTGGTCAATAAACAGCCCAATAAAATTTTAAAAGGCGGCAAAATATCTTTTTGGAATCCGCATACGATACTAAACAACTATCCACAGCATAGTTGAGGGATCACTATCAGCCCTAGCAGGTGGTAAAGCGAGATTATTGTTCAAAATTTCTCATGATTGCAACAATAGAGCAGCGAGCCTTATGTTTGTTGGCTATGGCTGAAGAGACACCTAAAAATTTAAGATATTTTTTTTGTTGACCCTGTTTTGATGAAATAAAGCATATATTTTGGCCCAAGCTACGATCAAGTTACCTATGAAAACCTCATGAAAATTCGCCAAGTAGTTCTGGAGAATAGCGTGTTCAAACATAAATATACAGAAAAAAAATTGTTAAAATCGTCTTATTGTAATTGTTAAACTCCTTATATCATCCGCAACCCCTATCTTTTAAAGTGTAGACATGACGGTACATACAATTTTATTATATGTATAGAAGATAGATGAGTAACATGTTGGAAAAGGTTTCAAAACGAAGGAAAGTTTTCAAACATGGATACCTAAAAGCACCATACAAAATTACGCGGTGCCTTGAAGATAGCCATGTGGTTATCGCGACATCCGGATCCTTCCATCAATCCGTGATAACAGAATTGTGATTCACCAGACCAACAACCCGTTTCCAATCTTCCAAGATCTACGTAACCTGTCGATACATTATGTCTGGCGTTCATGCAATGATAGCAGTGCTACTCTGATGGATCTTCTGTTACCATGAGCATCATCCAGATGAAAGACCCCATCATTGCGGTGCTGCAACATGAACTTCATGAAACTGTGTAAAATCATCCAGCACCTCAGCATACCAGAAACCGGTCAAAGTGTGTCTAGGAAACTAAAGATTTCAAAATTTTGCTATTTTGCTTTGGGAAGAAATTTCCAGAAAATCTGAAGGTTGCATCCGTTTCTCGATATCTCGTTTCGTTCTCGCGTTCTCGCGAAATTTATATAAAAAAAATGAGTAAGATGATGACAAAGGTTCTAAAATGATTCAAAGCATACATGAGTAGAGAGTGTTTTGATGACTATGACGTCTGGGATATATACGAACCCTTCTTTCAGCCTTTTATAATGGAATTGTGATCCAACAGACCAACAACCCGTTTCCAGTCTAATGAGATCTACATAATATCTTATATATAAAATGCTAAATCCTCCTGCTCCGTGCCCGTTTCCATAGTGACGAGCAACAATTTAAGTTTCATTGTTTCCAACAAATAAAAAAAACACTGATTGTTAAAATCCAAAAATCGCAGCCGACGAAAAAGACTAATAAAAAATCTTATTATTTTCATAGAGTACGGTTCAAAAATATATTGTCGTCATAGATTTAACTATATACATCTATTGAAATTAAAAAAAAACAGCACACTAAAACAAATCAATAAATCAAATAAATCCTTAGTAAGTAATTTAACTATTCTATATTACGAACTTCAGTACATAGATACGATTCTTATTTTTTCAATTTTAATAAAAAATAATAATATTCAAATAAAATTTTGAAATTGATTAACAATTCAAGTCACAAGTACGTAATATTAGTTTTTACATTTTACGATATTCGCTATATAGGAATAATTTTTCAGTTGAATGAATTAATGAAAAGTAAAAATTCATAATTTAGAAAAATAAAAAAATTAAATCGAAATAAATCAAAAGCACATAACATTTTTTCCTATTTATATGTTAATTTTTTTCTGTGTCTGTATAATTGTGTATAATTAGTTTTTTTTAGTTTTAAGATATAGTTGTCGTGCCCCCAATCGATGAAATAGAGCAATGAGGGAGGTAAAAAAAAAAGAGCAATGTAAATGTGCTTTTGTGTTAGGTTTTACCTGTCAAATTGACAGTTGTGACTTTGTCCCATTATAATAGGTCAAGTTGTTAGAGTATCGCTCTCATTTTGACAGTGACTTTTTTTACTATTCGCAATATTGTTAATTATCGCAGTCCTGCCAATTAACACAATCCTGTCACAGATGGGATTTTTTAAAATTAGAATCGAACTTGCTGTTTCCTGTATTGCAGTAACCATTGTACGCCAGGCAATAAAATCAAGATCAATAACATTATTGATTGGATGCTCGGATCGGTGCAGCAATGTTTGCCTGACGCGAACTGTTATGATCCGTTATAAAAAAATTGAGATAAGACAGAAACCCAAGCTGTCTGTTTTCAAATCTTTGTCCCCATTCCCTTCTATGGTCATGAGTTTTGGGTAATGACCGAAATAACGCCGAAAGGTAGGAGGTAGGACAAATGTTCTCTACTAGATAGTGTTCAGCATCACAATAAGGCAGTCTTTAGCTGCTGAACTGCTACTTCTCCGCATTGAGTGGCCTCAGCTGCATTGCTTTGTCCAGACGTACGGGGTTGCCTCAAAACTGTTTTCTTAGGCAGGTGCTATATTCCAAGTTGGTGGTTGGGGAGGGGGTTTAAAAGATAAACTTAGTCGTAAGCCGATAAAAAAAAAATCCTAGGTCAGGTGACCGTGGAGGCTAGATAAGAAGAGGAGAAGTATGTCTAATAAAAGACCAAAGGGTCAGCCTAGAACTATGTGGCTACATTACATTGATCATCAGGATTCGAGTCGCTTGGGTATTACCATTAAAGACATCGATCTGATGGCGGAAAATCTCGTACGCTGCTCCACGACCTTAAAGAAAAAGCAGGTTTGAAAGTTAATTAAACATTTTTATTTATTATTGGCGGTCCTATCAATTATCACAGTCCTTTCACAGGCGAAATTTACAATCAAAATCGAATTTACAGTTTCGCCTGTTGTGGCACCATCGTATGACGGGCTTTAACACTATTGAGAAATAATTTGCTGTTATTCATCTTTATAACTGTTTTCTTTTATGTCGGAAAGTATAAGTGCATGAAAAGGAAAAGTATTGCAAGCTATCAACTTTCAACTATTTTATATTTATAAATGTCTTTCCTGAAATATCCATGTCTAATTTGACCGAAAAAGAAGGCTTTTAAATTTCTTTCTAAAAGATGTATTTTTTAGATAATACAGGGTGGTCATAAATTATTAAGCACATTTTGACAGTGAATATTTTGTTAACCAAGAAATGTACAAACTTCTTGTGAACATCATTGAAAAGTACAACTCAAACAGTTTGTCAGGTGTCACTATCACCACCAGGCGGCAGCACTGTTTAGCATAGGAACACAAAACGCGAAAATGGCGACCGTGCAGCAGAAAGCAATGTGCGTTCTTTGGTTTCATGAGCAGAAATCCGTGATAGCAGTTCAACGGCAATTCCGCTTGGAATATGGACAACCTGCTCCTGGAAAGGATTCTATAAAGTGGTGGTGTCAGCAGTTTAAGGACACTGGAAGCGTAGCCCACAAGAAAGGTGCTGGTAGGCCTACCGTCAGTGAGGAAATCATTGAGAAGGTTCGAGATGCGTTCCAACGGAGCCCTACGAAGTCAACTCGGCGCGCCAGCTTGGAATTGCGAGTCCCACGATCTACGGTGATGAAAGTGATGCATAAGCTTTTGAAATTGTATGCCTACAAAGTTCAGATTGTTCGGGAACTAAAGCCCGACGATAAACCGCAATGGTTTGCATTCGCGGAGCTCATTCTGCACAAAATTGATGTGGACAACACGTTCTTGGATAAAGTGGCTTTCTCAGATGAGTCAACATTTCATATTTCCGGGCGTGTGAACAGACACAACTGTCGCATTTGGGGATCAGAGAACCCTCATGAAGTCCGTGAACATGTTAGAGACAGTCCAAAGGTCAATGTGTGGTGCGCGTTGACTGTCAATGAAGTGATTGGACCATTCTTCTTCACAGAGCAGTCGGTGAATAGCATCACGTACCTTGACATGCTGCAATGTTATGCTATACCGCAGCTTGAACAACGACAACCAGATGTTATTTTTTCAACAGGATGGTGCACCGCCACAATGGGGAACGATTGTGCGGCGATACCTGGATGAACAATTTCCTTGTTGTTGGATTGGACGCGGGGGGCCGATTTCATGGCCTCCGCGATCTCCTGACATCACACCACTCGATTTTTTCTTGTGGGGATATGTAAAGGACCGCGTATACTCCAGCAAAGTGCGTGATCTTGATGAATTGAAGGAAAGGATTGTGGCCGTTATTGCAACAGTGACACCTGAAAAGCTGCGGAATACATGGCGTGAAATCGAATATCAAATGGATATTCTGCGAGTCACTGCAGGATCACACGTGAAAGTGCTGTAACTTTGGAATATTACGGAAAAAACTGTTTGAGTTGTACTTTTCAATGATGTTCACAAGAAGTGTGTACATTTCTTGGTTAATAAAATATTCACTTTCAAAATGTGCTTAATAATTTATGACCACTCTGTATTGAAAAGTTTTTTGAGGTGTTCTGTTATTAATGAGATAAATGAGGTGATAGATTAAACATATTCATGAATTTCATTTTTTTCTATTAGAAAAAGTAGTTTTCAAATGCGGTCTCAGAGACCACGAATCACCACCCGTGTGGTAAACACCTGCGCTACCTCTGGTTTGATAATTTCACCCCTGAAAGCGATTGACTCAACAACAAAAACACCTTGACTTTTCTTTCCTGTTCCTTTGTTTTCTGTTTCACCTCGTGCTTCCCTTTAGAATATTCTTTTTAATATTCACTATACAAACCCGCACTCACGAAAATCCTAACGCGATGACTTCAAGTACCAATCGATATTCCCTGTAAATGTGAAATCTCGTGTAAATCGAGAACGAATCGAGTTATCAAAAAATGGACGCCACCGTTAGACTTATCAGAAAATTCCAAATAGACAGGTCACATGACTACCTTTTATAGTTTTGAAGTGTGAATATTCAAGATGGCGGCTAAGCCAAAATGTCTGTATAACGCAATGCTGTCAGCTGCAATAAAGACTTGATCGAGCCTTTTATGAGCGCAGTAACACACGCACATGTCTAAAGAATTTCCTGGGAAAGTCCACATTTTCATCGTGCACCCATGTATGATAGCCATTTTTCCAAGCATAGAAAAGTAATTTTAAACATTATAAAAAGTTGAAAATGTTTTTTTATCTCTCATGGAATTATATTGACTTTGTTTGGCAGTGCAATTTGAACAGAAAGTTATTCAAATAAACTAGCTGTGCCGTGACTTGATACACGTGGGATTTTTTTTTTCATTTATTATAAAGCTTTTTTTTAAGCGATCTTTGATGTAGAATGATGTGAGAACGAACAAAAAGCTAGTTTGCTTCACAAGGGGGAGAGCCACATATAGCTCGCCATGCGAAAAGTAACGTACACTCAGGTCCACATCCGCAACACGCAGCGTTTGCCTTTGTGCTTTGTTTATTCTCATGGCATAAAATAAGCTCACCGGGAATTGAATAAGTTTCAAGCGAAATGGGAAATTGTTAGGAATAAACGGGATTAGGCGTATAAAAACTCGCTCGCCTGCGCCACTTCCCATAAAAATTTCTGCTTCTATGATATTACGTTGGAGAGATGTAACTTTAAGCCTCGTAATCTTGCACAATTTTGATGTGCTTAAATTTTGCAACAGAGTAATAAGGACGCTTTTTTCAAATTAATTTTGTGAGATGGAAGGCCAGGTGCGCTGAGAGAGTGTAAAAATTAGCCTGGATAATTGGTAGAATCATCTTGGTCCATAACTATGTTAATAGAGATGTACTGTACATTTTCTCCCTGAACATGTGTAAGTATGTCCGAGTTAATTCTTGCAGCTTGATCGTTTCAAAGTGTCAATATAGTCCTTTCACAACGCCGAGAGATTTCATGAATTGTTGTTTGCATCTGATCACCATAAAAAATGGTGTCTTCCAGTGAAAGTACTGTACGGCACAAATTACCAGGCAAAACGATTTTGCCATGTGCTGTTGCCAATTTTTAACAATAAATCAGAAATTCGTGAATTTTTTTTGCCTCTTTTCGCGCCTGCATGTCCACTATTAAGTGTATCCGCGTGATGTGTCGCCACATATTTGAACTCTTCAAGCATGCTCGTATCCAATAAGAAACTGCCTGCTATACCCGACGAAGCTAGAGCTAGAGCTACTTCTCCTTGTGCTCGAAATAGTGCTAACACGATTTTAATGAGGAAAGTTTTCCTGTCCCACCAAGTGCGCCCAAAAACAGAATATCCCCCATATTATTGTTAATACTCTAACAAATGCGTTCGAATTGAGCGCTGTTGTTCCGTTAGATTTCGGACGCCGTTTTGAAAGGTTTCCGTGATGTCTGCTGGATTATAATTCATTTCCGCTGCGTTCACCTTCTACTAATAGCGCTTGCAAGCCGAACTGGGGGAGAGGTTTTCCTCCAAACGAGACTAAATTTTGAATAGTCACCAAGCATTTATTAAGAGCACTATTACGCGCACTGTCGTTCAGTTCGCCTTTAATATTTTGTCTGATATTCCTATAAAAGTCTTCCGCCAGCTTATCTTGAAATTTTTTGCCATAACATTGCAGCATCAAAACCGGCACAAAATATCAGCAAAGCGGCAAACAGATGACGCAGGCAGAGTGGAATATTACTAACTCTCACGGCTTTCCGGTGTGTACGTGTACGCAGAATTAGATGAAGAACGTTTGTTAAGGGAACAATCTTTTAATATCTCAACAAAACTACAAAACACAGATTAGGTTAAGGCTGCATGTAAAGGTTAGGTTAATTATTAAGTATCAGAGTTCCATTTGATCAGAGAAAAAATAAATATGCTGAAAACTTTGAAGTTGTCATACAATGTGACACTCAGAATTTTCTCCTTTATAGACCAGCAAGGTACCATGAGGAGGGTGGTGGCTCCTTCCTATTGTAAAGATCCAAATGATCACTAATAACAAAAGAAGAGACGTAGTTAAGTAATGATTCTATTAGCAAGGTCTACGGCTGGTCAGTATTCTCCCCGATCTTCTTATATACGGTATATAGTGCTAAATCCTCCTGCTCCGTGCCCGCTTCCATAGTGACGAGCAACACTTCCAAGGTTTATTGTTTCCAACAAATAAAAAAACACTGATAGTTAAAATCCAAAAATTGCAGCCGACGAGAAAGACTAATATAAAATCTTATATTTTTCATAGGCTACGTTTCAAAAATATATTGTCGTCATAGATTTAACTATATACATGTATTGAAATTTAAAAAAACAGCACACTAAAACAAATCAATAAATCAACCTAAATTTGAAATGAATTTAGTCTCCTTATAATGTGAAATAATAAAAAAATAAAATTAAATTGAAATTAAAGTCACCAAATCTTGAAAAAACTTTGGAGATAAAACTGGTTTATTGAGGGTGAAGTTCTTGTGGAGTCTATTGAAGATGGTAGAAATAAAATCAGTCTATTGAGGATGTAGAAATAAAATTATTTGAAATTTACCCCAAAAATTTGGATCAACCCTTCAAAATTTCATCAGTACTTCAAAATCACCGTCATCTCCTATCAACATCATCTACACAAGAACTTCATCTACATCCTCAATAGACTGATTTTATTTCTACCATCTTCAATAGACTTCACAAGAACTTCACCCTCAATAGACCAGTTTTATCTCCAAAGTTTTTTCAAGATTTGGTGACTTTAATTTCAATTTAATTTTATTTTTTTATTATTTCACATTATAAGGAGACTAAATTCATTTCAAATATAAACTATTATTTAAACTCCTTAAATCAATAATTCAAATCAACCTAAATCCTTATTAAGTAATTTAGCTATTCTAAATTACGAAATTCAGTACATATAAGCGATTCTTATTTTTTAAATTTTAATAAATAAGAATAACATTCAAATAAAATTTTGAAATTGATTAACAATTCAAGTCACAAGTACCTAATATTAGTAAAAGTCACAAGTACTAATATTATATTAGTTTTTACATTTTACGATATACGCTATATAAGAATAAATTTTCAGCTGAATGAATTATTGAAAAGTAAAAATTCATAAATTAGAAAAATAAAAAAATCAAATCGAAAAAAAACAAAAGTACATAACATTTTTTCTCATTTTTATCCTACTTCAAAAAAAGGAGGTTCTCTGTTTAACCCATATATATCGGTATGTATGTGTGTTCGCGATTTTCTCGAAAACTATTATTCTGATTTAGATGGGGTTTTTGCTCTTCGATTGAATATTTTTCTGGAAAGATTTTTAACTATTGAAATAAGTTATGTAAAAAGGGTTTTTATTTAAAACCCTTCTTTTATCATGTTTCATTATTATAATATCTCGTCAACAATATGGCATTGTTTGTAACAATAAACAACGGATATTTTTAATCGTCGACATAACGAATCGTTCGTTGTGGCAGTTGGACAGTACGTAGTAATGAATTAGTACCATTAGAACACGAAACAGTGAACCGATTTGAAAAAAAAAATTAACATGTATTTTCATCAGTCCTGCGCATGTGTACTAAGTTTCAGCTCTCTAGCTTCTGGGGAGGTTGGTTTAATATGATTATAATAATATTTGACCTAAACACTCTAACATTGCAAGTTAAATAAGAGCGTTTCATAATAATATAAAAAAAGGTGGTTCTCTCATTGACCCATGAGCAATGTTCTGGGTAGTTTTATTGACCGACATTAAAAAAAAGAGGTTCTCTGTTTGACCCGTATATATCCGTATGTATGTACGTTCGCAATTTTCTCAAACACTATTAATCCGCTTTAGATAGGGTTTTTGCTATTCGACGGAATAATTTTTCTAGTCGGTTCATGTTTTGTTAAAAAAGTTCTTGTTTTTCAATATTTTTATATTAACTTGTGTGTGTGTGTGTGTGTGTGTGTGTGTGTGTGTGTGTGTGTGTGTATATAATTGTGTATAATTAATTTTTTTTAGTTTTGAAATATAGTGATCGTGCCTCAAAAAATGTTCTGCCGATGTAATAGAGCAATGAGGGAAGTAAAAAAAAAATAGAACAATTCAAATGTGTTTTTATGTTAGGTTTTACCTGCCAATGGACAGTAGGGACTTTGTCCCATTGTAATAGGACACGTGGTGTTAGTATCGCTCTCATGTTGACAGTGACTTTATTACTGTTCGCAATAGTGTTAATTATTGCAGTCCTGGCAATTATCACAATCCTGTCACAGATGGGATTTTTTAAAAATGGAATCGAACTTGCAGTTTCCAGTATTGCAGTAACCATCGTACGCTCGAATCAGTGCAGTAATTTTTGTCTGACGCGAACTGTGGTGATTCGTTAAGAAAAACTTGAGCTAAGAAAGAAACCCAAGCTGTCTGTTTTCAAATCTTTGTCCCCATTCCCTTCTATGGTCATGACACTTGGGTAATAACCGAAATAACGACGAAATTAGGTTCTGAGAGGTAAGACAGATGTTCTCTACCTGATAATGTTTAGCATCACAATAAGGCAGTCTTTAGCTGCTGAACTGATACTCCTCCGCATTGAGAGGCCTTAGCTACATTTGTTTTTCAAGTCTGTGGTGGTGGGGGGGGGGGTTAGAACATGAACTTGGTCGTAAGCCCGTAAGAAAAAAAAATCATAGGTCCGGTGACCGTGGAGGCAGCGGAAGAAGAGGAGAAGTATGTCTCATAAGAGATCAAGGGATCGGACTAGAACTATGTGACTAGAATACATTGATCTCCAGGATTCGAGTCACATGGGTAAAACCATTGAGGACATCAACTTAACGGCGGAAAATCTCGTGCGCCGCCCTGCCAAAAAGCAGGTTTGAAAATTAAGTAAACATTTTTATCTATTATTGGCAGTCCTGTCAATAATCACCGTCCTTTCACAGGCGAAATTTACAATTAAAATCGAATTTACAGAGTAGCCTGTTGTGGCACTGTCGTATGATAGGCTTTAATACTAGTTATAGATAAAACACTTACTTTGTTTAATCTTAGTTGAAGCGTCAGACGTTAGTCTTACGAAAGTTCAGTCGTCGTGCGCGGAATGATTTTACAAAAGGATGCGAAAATTTCGCTGTCATCAGAATGCCAAAGAGAGACTCGGAAAATTGGAGTAGCTATCAGCAATATGCAATAAAAATAAAATGAATTTTAATACACATGAACGCAAGGTAGTTAAAATCATGGTATCACCAGAAGTCAATCATTATTATAGTTTCCTATACCACTATCACATTCAATATTATAGTTCATTAATTATTACTGCAAAGTTGCTCGTTAACAACGTAAAATGAAGCGCAGTCATGTGAACGCTGCAGGGTCGAGCCCTTTCGCAAGCCGGGCAAACCGCGGAAGCTGGCGCCAGTTTGCTCTTCTCCTTGGTCGCCGTTTCCTCAAGCCTGGTTTTCTCCGGATGAGGCTCCGTATACGTCTCTGTATCGCTCGCCGTCGCCTTCTCTCCCTCGTTAGCTCGCCTCGGTTCCGTTATTCCATATTTTGTAGCTTCCTTTCTTTTCTTACACCAAATTCGTAAGTCTCTGTTCCTCCACTCCCGATAACTCTTTCTCTCGTTTAACTCTTCAATTCACGTCGTGCTGAAATTTCTCCTATCTTCCCTTCATGTTACATCTCTCATATTTCTCCTCGAGCATTTCTCGACCGTCCTCGTCGGGAACCAAAGTCGCTCTCCCTGTTTTTTCTATTTTTTCTTCCTCTCTACCCTCTTCACTTCGTCTTAGATTCGCCTGTCTTCTCCTATTCCTGGTGGGGGTGCTTTTTCTGCAAAGCGCTTTTGCTCCCTCCTTTTTCTACTTTCTTTCTTCTTTACTTCTTTGCTCCCGTTTCGATTGAGTCGCCCTTATTTGCTGACACTAACGCATTATTCAGCCAGAGCCTCATCCCAGTGTTTGTCGTCATCCAAGTATCGCTCTCGGCAAGCCTCACGTTCAGTGAGATATTCAACCCCATTAACCGTTCGTAGAACCGCACCCGTGTAAAAGCAAGTGCAAACAGAAACATTCGGCATTGTTTGGATGAGCTGTGAACACTCTTCGAATATCGTATTCTTTAAATATGTCGGGCTCCCTTTTTGCAGCTCTGCCACGCCTTCTACAATAGAAGATACCTTACTGCTTGTCGTAAGTATTGTATGATGGAATTTCATCATCCAACATAATTCTCGCAATTTCATAAAAACGAAATTATGCCAACAAAGTTGTTTGTCTGGGGTTTTCTAACCGACCTGTAACATTTTCAGAGTTAAAGAGAATTGTTATCCTTCTGCAATATGAACATCGAGATGAGATCACAGGCAAGTGTCTTTCGTGAATAAGGGAAACTCAAAATGCGCCATACTGCCTCTGAAGAGCTTATGTATCCGGCCGACTGTATCTTCATGTTCTATTTTAACACAGAAATGTTGTAGATAATTTATTTATTAGATTCAACGCTTTTGCACATTTCAGCGTTGAAGCTTGAAATGTTGTAGATAATATCAGCGAATAGGGTACAAGCGATCTACTGTCCAAAACAACTTATTGGTGCTGTAAGCCCAGCTGGCTTAGGTGAGCGTCACCCGTTATCGTTTGCTCTTGGATATCTTTTAGAACACTGGCAGTCCTAGATGGCCGTCCATCTTATCCATGGCAATAAAGAATGAAGTATTGTAGAGCGTCATAAGATTGATGTGTCCCATGAATGCGCTGAAGACAATCGTCTCATGTGCGCAATACTATATGATTTGTAGTATTTCTGAACAACCAAAACAGTTGCATCTGTATTTGTGACAGGAACAATGTACCTGCCGCTATGTCCAGCAATGGGTCGTTTATCTGCACTAATGACAAATTTATAATCATTATATTTGCCTTTGCAAAATGGACTCTAGTGCAAATTTACAATTATGAATGTATGAATTCACTTGATGCATGCAGAGCAATCACATCATTATTAAGTTTTGATTTCTAATATTTGTATGTGCTTCATAATTAAAAAACAAAATAAATCTTAAGAAACTTGAGTTCATTTTCAGGCACCAAGGCCGATAAGTGGTAATCCTGGCCTTGAACCTTAAAGGTAGGCATGAATGGTCCTTCCGTTATTTGTTTCGCGCCAAAAGACATCATTTGAAACACATTATTGTACGCACGGACTTTATCCAAAAAGTGCTTTGATTGTGGATGATCACCATTCAGAAGAGATTTCAAGTTCTCACAGAAGTTCTGAAAAATTTCAATATGCACTTTTCCACTCGAGGAAGAATTAAAGACGTTACTTTTTGCTATTTCAGACCCTTACAAAATGTACAATTTACGACCATTCTACCAATTGAAGCAAAATGTGGCTTATAATCAATCATAAGATTTTATGTAAATACACATTTTTTTCTTTATCAACCCAAGGAAGTTCAGCTTTCCCTGCCACTTTTTCTAGAGATTCAACTGAATCTTCTGACGACATTAACATTCCATTTAACGGGTGTCAAGAAGGATCAGTGGCTAGGCGAGCTTGACGCTGTTCTTCTGTCTCTGCCTCCCGTATTCTATCTACTCCCTTTCAATCACTGTAAGATCTTCACGATCTTGACGATTGCGTTCATATTTCTCCCTAGCTAATTCTAAAAGTCGGTGTTGGTTATCACTTTCTAAAACTCTAGCAATATTGACACGATCTCGATCATTACTTAAGCGTTCCTGACGCTGCGTAAACGTTTCTTAGGAGGGAGCAAAATGAATGGCGCTGACGATGAGCGATCAGTCACGCTACCTGTTGGTCATTGATTTTGAGACACCATGAAGCAGCTGTGCGAACTCGCTGCAAACTTAAGCGGGATTTTCTTTGAGTGATGTCTCTTGAGGAGCTAGATAATTCATAACGCTCTAGATCCTAGCTTTTGTAGGGAGTTTCCAAAAAGCGAGGAGTTTACAAAAAACCCTGACGTTCTTCAGCCTCACGAACTTCCCTGGTTTCCTGAGATCGCAAAGCCCTCGGACTTTTAGCCGATCTAGTGTACTGAGAAAGACTCGACCGTTTTCTAGGTATTTACATTCGTAAACAAAAACAATTCAAAATGTAATAAGTATGCGCCCAATCATAAAGCAAAAACAGCAACTCTGTATATTCTAGCCAAGTAAATTCAACTTTACTTTGCATTCCTAAAGATTCGTAATCGTCTATCTATATCTGATGTATTATCTATCTATGTAAGCTAACCTAAACATCCGCAAATACTGTGTAAACGACTTTCAAAAATAACAGCGATATCTATTGGTTTCTTGGTATATTAGGCCGTGATGATCAGTAAACATCCGAAAACTTCTGTGAGCGGGTTTAAAAATTAAACTAATGAAGCACCATCTTTTGACTTTTCTACGTACTGTACTAAGCTGAGCCAACCCCATCTCTACTCAATATGTGCTGAGCAATAGCCTACAAAATAAAGGAAACCCTGTACAATCAACATGCTAATAGAGGGCGAAAAAAATTGATAAAAATAAAAAAAACTGTCAGACTAAGTTTTTGCTGCAATTTATTTTTCTATTGTTTCTATTGATAATTTTGAGATAGCGTTAACAAAGGAAAAACAAGAGTAGACAAATGATTGTACATCGGGTTAATAATGAACATTGTTAGGAGCTTGAGTGGAAGAGTAGTGGACAGTTAGGAAGCGACTTTGGAGACGGCAGTCGCTATGTTTTTAGTTCTCCAGAGGATACCAAGCTCTTCACCTAATGAGGGAGGGAAGGCGATCCTTGGTTGGTAGAAGTTTATAAGACTACCATGAGATGTTTCTCCACGCACCATGTACTGTAGAATAGCCTGCAAGAGAAACGAAAACTTAGGACATTGTTAAAAAAAAAAAGATGGCGAGCGCACATTCGAAGTCGAATTATGTACACAGAGATACACAATTTCACCAGACAAATCTGGAAATGGTTGGCAATTTGGGCCAGTATTATTTAATAAAGAATAGTTTCTGTCTTGGTTTTTTTCCTTTTTCTTTTCTCGGTGACAGATTATAGACCGACAACTTGGTGTATCCCGTCGTGAAGACTGAACCCCTTGTGTTTTATTGGCTAAAGCGTGTCCGTAGAAAGTATTTTTCCTGTGTGTTTGTCCGCCCCCCCCCCTTAATTACCTTTCTCCCCCCGTCTTGCAAGTTACGCCCATTGAAGACTCCAAGCTTTTTTGTTCCAGACACCAACAGGAATTGCGAAGCAGTGAGGAGACGCTAGCCCTTGAATGAACCAATTAGCTCGCCCAGATTGCAAAAGACACTAAATTAGACTATTCCAAAAATTAAGCTTATCGCCTAATTTAGGGTGATTCCGGATAATAGGGAGTTGCCCGAAATGAATTAATAAGCCACGAAAAAAAAAGCCATTTAATTGATTTAGAGTGATAAGAGAAGGGAAGTTTACTCAATTAGTAATTGTACGGGAAATAATATATTGGCAACTTTAAAACCATTACCAAACATTTTTTTTGTCAGATTTTTATTTATTTTCGAAGGATACGGATGAATATTCAGTTGAGTTTCCTTAAGCTTTCTTAAATGCGAAATACAAATTTTGATTGATTGTACCTAAGAATTCCATGAAATAATAATTGCGAAATGTAAAAAAAAATATATATAAAAAGTTTGAATCTTTGGTCCAAAAAAAAAAACCCTCGGGAATTTGTAAATAAAACTATTTTTCTAGACAGAATAATTAAAGTGCTATCTTATCCAAGTTGTGGTTTAGTATTTTTCTTTTTCTTTAACATGAAGTAAATTACATTACTTATTAGTAATAGATAAGAATGGCAGTGTTTTTGTAAAATGGTATGTGATAGATTAAATCACCTATCGGAATTTTGTGTTACAATTGTAACATTATCATCAGTCGACCAAATTTTGCACTTATTATTGGTAAAAATAAGTTTATCAATGGTCAAAATATCATGACGTAACCATGTATGAAGTGTCAGGTGTTTGGCTTTTATTCTATGAGTTGTTGGTATAATAGTGCTGCAAATGGTGATTCAATTGCAAAAATGTGCACAGATAACTTGCTACTCCGCCTCTAGTTAAAAAAGAACCACCGAGTTGAATTTTTTAAATTAGAAAAATGATTTATGCAATTATTAAAATTTGGACAGGTAACAAATTATGTTGAAATAAATTAAATGATAACAGAGGTGCGCTAGGTAGATTTAATTTATTGAAAATTATTTTTGAGGTTCATATATTTGAAGCTTTCTATAATGGATAATAATATAACGACTTTTTCCCCTATAACAAATTTTTATTTTAGTCCTAACATAGATAAGCATTTAAATCTTGAGTATTAACCATATTTATGTACAGCAAATTTTTCGTATAACAAATTTTTTGAGGAATGTCCAATTGTTCGGGAAAACTAAGATTTTTTATTCAAAAATAGATATAAATTAAGTTTCTATTTTTTCTATTCATTAATTTTTTTACTGTTTTGCAGACAGTGATTGTTGAGTATATTTTGTTTTAATAAACGTTAATTTAAAAAATCTCCACGTGATTATCATTAGTTGTCTCTCGAGGATAATTTTCGTGATCACGAGGATGTGTGTCTTACTATTCTTGATGTTCTTTCCGTGGTTACTGTTTTTTTTATTTCAGACAGACCATTTCCAGCTTCTGGCTTGACCAGTCGTCCCTCCTTCTGGTCCTGCACGTCCTTCTTAGCCTGCAGCATGGCATTCAACTTCCATTTATCATTTTCATTCCAATGGTCTGCGAATTACTCCTACCCTGCCGTTCGATGTTTAGTTTCTTATTGAATTTCTCACTTTCTTGCGGCAGCCATGATTCCTTACCGAGCAGCATTTCTTGGCGGGTTACCCCATAAGGTAATAAAGAAATTTCTTTTAACGCTATTTCAACAATAACGCGCACATTTCATGCTGCACATTTCAATTTTTTATTCCCCATTATTAATTGATTATCATTTCGCAGTCATTCTTTAGACACTTAATGGAAATTTGAAATTTTGTTTTCTGTATTCTTTATAAGGAATTGGTCTGTCTCACTTTTTTTTAATATTTAAACTTTATTCTTCCAATGTAGCGATTAATATTTCTCGTTACAGTGTTTTGCTGTATTTATCGTATATTCAAGTATTTCTTTACTTTATTCCGATAAATATTTTTTCTTTTGTAATTAAGATTGCAATGCCTATTCCTGTATTAAATCATATTGTATAGAACATTCTTTTATATAGAATATTTTGATATTTTATATATAAATATTACATTTTTTAAACCAAAATAAAAGTCTTTTACTGAGCCACGTTCATTCTTAAGTTTCAGGGTTTCTTTTTAAATATCACCCCTTAAATTCCATTTATTTTGCTTCCCCCTCTGGACATACAGTAGCAGAGCGTGGTTTCTTTCTTTTATTTTTATACAATATGGAGGAATCATATTCTGAAGAGAGTTCTTCCCTCCCTAAGCCAACGAGTGCCTATTATATTCAATGGACATATCGAGTTTAATCTTACTCGAAACCAAAGGGCTAGCCAAATATGTCCAAGAAAAGATCTCTCTCTCTCTACAGAAGCATCAGCCAGCTCATCCATGCGTCTTGATTTGGCAAGATTACGGCATTACCTCTTGAGTGTGAGTATATTGTCGTCATGCTTCAAGATGACAATCCCTGTACATTGTGGGAAGCAAATAAGCGTCGATATGGAAAGCTGGATTCAGTGACACAGGCTGAAATACTGCGGCGTCTCACAGCCTTGCGTTTCATAGACGCTGACGATCCGAATGCCTATGTAATAAGAGCGCTAACACACAGCAGGGGATCGCGCTTCCCATTCAAACAAAAACTTTCCCCGAACTCAACAAAAAGAAACAAACTCTACAGAGTAACCCCATAACAATGCAACAAACAGCAGTTGACACTGCTTTCTCAGAAAACAATGTCAGCTCCCAAAAACAAGAACTCTACAAAATCCGTGCTCAGGCTGAAGCCATGTCCCTCGTTCTGGATGATAAAATTTTGATTGACCATATGGTCGCAGGTCTTCCCTGAACTCAACTCCATTGATACTCGCGGTCCAATCAAACCCATCAATGTCAATTGAAACCTTCCTAGGTCAACTAAATGTGGTTTTTAAGGACCACATCACACTGAATTTATCAATAGGTGTAGCCTGAGTAAAAGATACTCTGGAATTTTGATCAAAATGGGGGAAAAAACATAACCTGGTCATTTAGGAAGCAAAGTTTAGTGGCCCTGAGCAGCTGCGAAGCCGAAATAATCATTATAAACGTATGTGTGAAGTCACTAAAATGTCTTTGGGACCTCATAACCGAGTTCAGGACAAGGGGAGTTTATTTCTTTCTCTACAATCATTTATACTGACTCAACATCTGCCATAGCATGTCTGGGAGCATTAGAATCGAAGAGTAGGACAAGACACATCTTGAGGTTACATAATTTCATCTCGCGAGAAATTAATATTCAGAATGTGATTCTTACCTTGTGTTCTTCCCCCGACATGCCGGCAGACGCACTAACTAAATCTTTGCCTGCCTCTGCTTTACACAGATTTCTGGATTTGTTATCCCTATTTTAGTAATTATTTATTTTAAATTATTTAACTCATTGGTTTGCTGGCCTACACGAGGGTATTTACAAAGATTAACTTGTTCCCTTAAACTTGTTCCCTATTTACTTCGCGGGATGAGAGGGGTTCTAAACGCAATATTTTTTGTTAAATAACAGTAGCTTTAAAATCACAAATTGATATTTTTGAGGCTTGTTCGTACCTTACGTGAAAGCAGTAACCTCATTGTTTTTTTACTACATGATATGTATTTTCTTAACGTATTGTAGTTTAATATACATTTTAATTATGGTATACCAAAATGCAAAATATACTGTTTTTTGTCTTTTTTGCTGAAAAGGCAAAACATACTGTGCACGCACATAAAAATGAAAGAAATTAATATAGGGAATAAGTGTTTTGTTGTTAATTGTAACTTAGACAATTTTTTTTTGAATCTGTAAATGTAACGTCAGTACCTAAACTTCTAACTGTACTAATGACCGTCATTTTTTTGTTTTCAAGAAAAATACAAGGGGCTTTGTTCGGGAAATCTCAGATTTTTTATGTAAAAATAGATATAATTTTATTTGTAATAAATTATTCTATTTTTTTCTACTCTTAAGGTTTTTATACAGTTTTGCAGACAGTGATTGTTAAGAATATTTTGTTTTATAAATGATATTTTAAAAAATCTCCACGTTATTATCACTGTCTGCAGCTAGTTCTTCCTCGCGAACAATTTTTGTGATCACGAGGAAGTGTGTCCCACTATTGTTGATGTTCTTTTCTGTAGTTACTGTTTTTTTTTATTTCAGACAGACCACTTCCAGCTTCTGGCTTGACCAGTTGTTCCTCCTTCTGGTAGACATTTGTGCAGTGCGTTTGCCCCCTCCTGGTGTCTCCTGGGGGGAGGCCTTTTTCCTTACAAAAACATTGACTTTTTTCCATCATCACCATGAAACGCATGGTGATGATGATTGCCGACGGTCCGTTTACCGCCGTCGCATTCATGAAGGAGTTTCATGTCCTTATAGGCTTACCCCCTCTTCCTCCGTCAGGTTTTCCCCTTGATTCGGTTCTGCAAAAGCTTTCCCCCACTGAGTGGAGGATCCTTTGCAGGAATCGAAATGTTGCTGAGCGGATAGTAGAATCTGACCACGTCAAAGTTAGCCAGACTACTATCCACTTGTTTCATGCCTACCATGTCTGGGGCGCCTCGCCGCTGATGGCAGAATCCTGCCTGAAGGACTACATGTCCGACTATGGGGAGGAGCTACGAGTGTTCTACCCAGAGCACTCCGACTCCCACCTGCAGAAAAATGGAGACAATTTGTTGGACATGCGTTTTCAGAAAGACATTCCTGACTCCCTTATGTTGCATGGAGAACGTGTCTTCGTGTTCTACAAGGGCCAGAGGCAGTGCTGCTGGTACTGCAAGAAGTCCTGTCACGTCCAGAAGGACTGTCCTCTCTTGAAGAAATGCGACTTCTGTAAGAAAATCGTGGGCAAATAGCATTAGTGCCCAGAGAGGACAGGGATGTCGGCCCCCCAGCCAGCACTAGTCAACTGAGCCTAGCAGAGACTGTTTTTCGTCCACTTTCGCCTGTTGTTTCCCCAATGGCGAAGGTCTCTCACTCTGCAGAAGTCATCATAGAAGGTTCGTTGTGTTCCGAGTTTGTTGCGGAGGGATTTCCATCTCTTCCTCCAACTGCATTTTCATCAGCATCGTAGCCTTTACGAATAGTCTGTGCGTCTACGCTTGGAAAAATATCTTCCTCTGCTGGGACCTCAAAGCCATCAGCACCATCTCAGCGGGATCTTCTTGCGACGCCCAAGAGCCCTCGCAAGAAAAAGGCCCGACGTCATCGTAGCAAGAGGGACAGGATTCTGTGTCCTCTTCATCTGAAAGAAACAGCTGCGTAGACCATCATCTTCGCAGCCCCTTTTCCTCTTCGGGACGTGCTCGTTGCCATAGACGGAAGACTTCTGAGCCTCCTCCCTCGTCAGTGAAGCTCAAGTCTCTTTCAGATACAGGTCAGCCCCCATCAGATTAAATTCCTAGTAAAGGTCTTTTTCATAAACGTTCGTTCCCTTGGTTCGTCCTTTAAGCAATCGGTTTTGTCATCATTTGTCGCCCTGTACAGGACAGATATTCTCCTTCTTCAAGAGGTGAATCTTGCTGCTTCGCAACAGCTTGCTAACCTCCCTGGCCTTCGCAGTCAATATCCATCCGCACATTTCTTCATTTTCGCCACATGGGCTGGTTGCCTCTATCATCTTCAACCCCTCCATTGTGGTGTCAAACTGCATCTTTCATTGTGAGTGCATTGTAATTTCTTTGGACCTCCTGCTATCTGGTCTCAAATTCCGATTGCTTACTGTGTACGCCCCGTGTTTATCCGCAGAGAAACGCACATTCTTTGAAGACCTGGACTTTTACCTGTGCTCGTCCTTGCGTGCAGTGGTTGCTGGGATTTCAATTGCCGTCCGGATGAGGACGCCTGGTGCTCCTGGTTCCATGGAGGTCATTCCATGCGCTTTTTCTGATCACAGTGCCATCAAGCGGTCTTGGAACCCTCTATTCCCTGCCTCCTCTGCAGACTCTGCTTCGAACAATTGGTTTCTGAACGTTTTACTGCTTGACAACGATAAATACAAAGGAATGTTCGTTCAGTTTGTGGAAAGACATCTTCACAACCTGCCTCCGTCACTAGTTTTGTGGCTTTCCTTTAAATCAAAGCTCCGTCGTTTATTCAGAAAGATTGGGTTGGACGCCGCCAGATGCAAACAGCGCTATCTCCTCATGCTGCAAGAAATTCTGCGCCTCCTCTGCTGTTCCATCCCGAAAGGGGCATTAGCTGATGACATCCGCCAGGTGAAGAGCGAGATCAACGCTCTAATGATCCGCAGGGCTAGCGGCGCAGCTCTCAGGGCCAAACTGTCCTGGGCGCTGACGTCCGGAATACGTCGTCAGCGGCGTTCGCAAAGGAGAGGCGTCGCGCCAATAAGAAGAGGTGTCATCATTTGGTGGTGGGGAATGAGACAGTGGAAACAGACTCTGACAGCTTGTCTGCTTTCCACTCTCATTTTTCATCATTTTTTGGCCAACCAGTCTTTCCATCCGACGCCAGGGCGAAGTAGATCGAGGCATTTAGACCTTTCACTGCTGATGTTGACCTTCATTACGTCGGACTTTACCGTGGGGATAGTCATCTTGTTCCACAAGTTATCGGATCCTGAACTTGTGACCCAGTGGAGGCCTATTACTCTACTAAACACAGACAATAAGGTCTTCACTAGTGTATATATATTCTATTTGGAACCACTTTTACAATATCTTAATCGCCACCCAGATGTCCGGGGGTATGATTTGCCAGCCGCTTCCATCAACATCCTTACGCTGAGTTATGCGGACGATATAGTGCTATTTGCATCTGATCCGTATTCCCTGAGCATCAATAAAGAATCCTGCGAGCTCTTTAGCACTTCGACGGGAAGTTCCATCAATCTCGTCAAGTCTAAAGGCATTGCTATTGGGAAATGGACAGTGGACTATCTTTGATCCTTCCCAATAACATGGTTTAAGCAAATTACAGTGCTGGGATATGTTTTCTCCTTTTCACCTAATATGGACTCTCGTCACTGGCAGCTGGTAATTGATAAATGCATCGCTCGCAAGAACTTTCGTTTCACCACCTCGATGTTTGCCAAGGCGAGGTTCGTCCACTCGCACGTCCTACCGATCTTGACGTCTAAGTGCCTGTTTGCTTTGCCTTCTCCATCTCATTTGAAGAAGGTGCGTAGTGCGATAGTTGACTGTGTGTGGGATTATTCAGCAGCCCGTCATCTCATCCGTTTGGAGCTGCTGTTTATCCCTTTCGATGGGGGGGGGGGTTGGGCTTGGCAAACATTCGACGATACCTCATCGCGGCCGGAATGGCCCCCTTTATTCGTTCCTTCCTTCTTTCACCCCCCATCTGGGCCAAATTCTTCTTTCTGCATCTGCACTTCATCTTGAAAGTGAACAGGCTACCTTCTCCGTCCACGCTGCCAGTGACGATGATTTCACGTTCGCCGGACTTTTACCATCTAATCTGGCGACATTTGTCATCTTTCCAATGTGGCCATCGACAGCTTGACCCGCAGGACTGGGGAATCGTTCGTCTATCTTGGTTTTTCCAGCGGTCTGACCAGGGTGCGACTTCTGATATCGTACGGTGGCACCCTGAATATCCATGATCACCTATCTTGAATTCCGTCAAGTCTCTCGCCTTTGAGAAGGCAGTCTTCAACTTTCAATGGCGCTTGCTGCATCATGGGTTCTACTCTCTCCAATAACGGGGAGTGGTCAGATCTGCTTGTTACCAGTTTTGCTGGATGCTTGAGACAGTTCCTCATGATTTCTTTGAGTGCCCGTTTACTCAGTCTATTTGGGATCGCCTCTCTCGTCACTATCTTTTGACTGACTTTACCTGCCAGTCAGTGCGATTTCTGATGGACTGCTTCACCGGTTCTGCATACAAGCTGGACCTAGCCACTTCCATCGCCTTTATGAACAGAGAGCTTTGGCTGGTCCATCAGCAGCTATCTGCTGGTGTTCATCAGCCAGCCTCAGCCATCTAGAGGAAGGGTGCCATCCATTTCAGGTACTTCCTTCATCTTGAATGGCTTCGGCTTGGCCCAGCTACGTTCCAGAGAAGCTATTCATCATCTCAGCGTCTCTAACGTCATCGAAAGGGATACGAATACCATCTTGTACCTCTTTACCTTTCCCCTCGACAACGACGACCCACCGGTGGGCGGATGGGCCTCTTTTTGAGGCGTTTGAATAGGAGGTGCAGCCCTTGAGGGCTGCCTGTACTCCTACAGCATGCGCGCCTGGCACCCTGCCTGCTTTAAGAACTAAGGGTGCTCCTCCGGAGCCATAACATCGGCTCAAGCTCCACTTGCTCCGTCTGGTCTTCTACGTCCTTCTGTGCCTGCTGCATGACGTTCATCTTCCATTTATCATTTTCATTCCAATGCTCTGTATATTACTCCTACCCTGCTGTTGGTTGTTTAGTTTCTTATTGAATATCTCACTTTCTCGTGGCAGCGATGATTTTTTACCGAGCAGCATTGTTTTTCGTGTTTACCCATAATGTAATAATGAAATTTCTCTTAATGCTATTTCAACAATAACGCGCTTAACGGACGCCATGCTGCACATTTTCAATTTTATTTCCCATTGGTAATAATTAATTTTTTCGCAGTCTTTCTTTAGACATTAAATGGAAATTTTGAAATTTCTTTTTCCTTATTCTTTATAAAGAATTGGTCTGTCTTGATTTTTTTATATTTAATATCAATTCGCACAATGTAGCGATAATTATTTCTCGTTACAATGTTTTAATGTATTTAACGTACATTAAAGTATTTCTTTATTTTATACCAGAAATATTTTCTTTTGTAATTGAGATCGCAACGTCTATTCCTTAAATAAATCATACTGTTAAGAAACATTCTTTCGTACAGAATTTTTGTATTTTATAAATAAATATCGCAATTTTTAAAACAAAATAAATGTCTTTTAACGAGCCAAGTTTACTCTTATGTTGTTTTTTTTTTTGTTGTTTTTTTCTTAAAAAGTACCATCTATTAAATTCTATTTATTTTGCTTCCCCCTCTGAACAGTGCTAATGATATCACTAAGGTACCTTTGGAAATTTTCATTGCTAAGATATGGCATGTAATAGAGGAAAGTACCCAAACCCGGGCTTCGTTTTTTACGCGAGCCCCCTGCTTTACTGCACTGTACAGTGCTACTGACACTTGGTAACACATTAAACTCGTAGTTTTCTAGAACCAGTTATGCTTAGAAAAGCGCTAGTGTTGTGATTTTCAATTAACCTTGTTCAGTAGCTCATTACTGAAGACAGTGTTTACCAAATTTTTTTGTGCTTGATTTTGGTTAACAAATTTTACCCTCATTATTGATATTTCGTTGGCAAGTCTTTTCTTGATTGTATTCTTTTGAAGGAGTCATTACAAGCTATTGATTTAGGGCAGTAAAATAGATTTAAATTGAATGGGTAAAATTTATATATTAATAAAGATGAATACACTCCTTTAATTAAAATAGGACAAAATTAAAAAAAATAATAAAAAAATAATAAAAAAACAATGAAAAAAGTCACCAGAGTTAAAGTTTAAGGACGAAGAAACACAGGACTTGTGAAGAAACTCAGGACGAAGAAACACAGGTACGAAGAAACAGAAGATGTACAGAAGAGACGAAGATCAGATGAAAACACAGAAGATATACAGAAGAGGCGAAGATCAGATGAAACACAGAAGAAACACAGAAGAGACGAAGATACTGCGAAGAAACGTTACAGGAACACAGGGTATCATTTACATCACGAATCATTTACATCACGAATCATCGAACTTCTATCATAGACCTGTGTACCTCCCTTTGTTCCTGTAACGTTTCATCGCAGTATCTTTGTCTCTTCTGTGTTTCTTCTGTGTTTCATCTGATCTTCGTCTCTTCTGTACATCTTCTGTGTTTCTTCGTACCTGTGTTTCTTCTTCCTGAGTTTCTTCACAAGTCCTGTGTTTCTTCGTCCTTAAACTTTAACTCTGGTGACTTTTTTTCATTGTTTTTTTTTATTATTTTTGTATTATTTATTTTAATTATTTCCTATTTTAATTAAAGGAGTGTATTCATCTTTATTAATATATAATTATCACTACTCCTACGGGTAAAATTTATCATCATTTGAAATATTATGTAACTGGTGCCTAAGTTGGTCCCCCTAGAGGTTCCAAATCTGGGCCCCTTGTAAATCATAAAATTTCCGTATTGTACACACTAATTTGCAATGAAAGTTTTCACAAAACTCCTAAGGAGAACTTTGGGCCATGTGTTTGATGTGCAGTATCTAGATCTCATGTAGAATGTGCGGAGGCGGAGGGGACACATAAATTTACTTTATGTCGCACTTAATTTCAGTTTTCAAATGTATAAGTTCTTTATTATATTACTACTCTTTACTATTTTTTATCAATAAACAAAATTTCAATTTTTTTTGTTATTTGTACCCTTTTTCGTATATTTTTTTAGGTAGCAGACACATTTGGAGCCAGTTTTGCAAATCTTCAAACTATAGTGGTTACAAAAACTGTTTTTTATTTCAAACACGGACATCGCCACAATGTTCACAGCAGGCCGGACCAATATAAAAAGGGAAGCTAAGTGTCGTCGACAACAGTAAACGAGTTCATTTCTTTAGCTATGGGTAAATGGTGCGGCGTTCGAACCGGGATGATTGTAGGTGCTCGGAGCTATAAAGCGAGTATCAGCGAAACAGCAGCTGTCATGGGGTGCGCAAGAGCAGCTGTCGTTAAAGTATTTAAAGACTTGACGGTTATCTGGAAGACAAGGTCTGAACGTTCGCATTGTGGCCGCCCGCGGATGGCTGATAGATCGGACAGAACGGAGACTGCCACTACTGGTAAAGGATAAAAGAAGTTCAACTGTGCATCAAATCACTGTTGGCCTTAATCACGGGACCTCCAAAACAGCCTCTGCATGTACTGTCCGCCGCAAACTGCATTGCATGGGATACAGAAGCTGAAGACCTGTCCGCACATCTTTGCTGTCTGCAGCCAACAAGCCAAAACTACTCCTATTCGCTCAAGAGCACAAGGACTGGACTATCGAGCAGTGGAAGCAATTCATGTGGTCTGACGAGTGAAGATTCCAAATACATCATGTAGACAGCCGCGTGGGAATCTGGCGGAAACAGGACGAAAGCATGGATCCTGCACGCATGAGTACAACCCTTCTGGCCGTGTTATGGTCTGGGGAATGTTTTCCTGGCATTTGTTGGCTGCGTTAATACGTATAGAACAATGTCTGGATGGCACAGCATACCTCTGTATCGTCGCCGATGAAGTCCACGCTGTTATGTTGATGGCATACTCCAGTGAAGATGGCTACTTCGAGCAAGCCAATGTTTCATGCTGAGCTCGAATTGTGCAGGAGTGGTTTCAGGAACATGAGGGGGACTTCACCTTTCTTCGGTGGCCCCCATATTCCCCAGAACTAACTCCAAATGATCATTTGAGGGACGAAGTAGAACGAACCAACAGATGGCTAGATCCACCTACCTTCAAATCTAGCACAGCTAGATAGTGCTTTTTATCAGGCATGGTGTCATTCCTCTCACCAATTTCCAACATCTCGTGGAATTAATTCCACAATGAATCACCGCAATATTAAAGGCAAAAAGTGGCTCAACGTGGTACTGACAGGGTGGTCTTTATAATATGCTCACTCAGTGTATAATTATATCGGTCTTTAAAAACAACCTGTGATTTTACGACAGAGTCAACCCGTTTCTGCGATAGCTTTCTTCGGAGCTGCGTTTAACTCATTTTAACAAGTTTAGCAGAACACTTTGGGAAGAGAGAAAGGGATGGGGGTTGGGAAAAGAGGATGCATTCCTAACTAAACAAACAATGGGAATAGGATTAATCTTGTACAATTTATTAGGCCAGAATAATCATTTTCCCATTGTTTGTTTATATAGGAATGCAATCACATTGTCTCCCCTTCCCTCACCCTCCAACCTATCTTCCCCCAAGTGTTCTTCTAAAATTCTTTAAATGTGTTTCACACTCCTGATGAAGATTACGGCTGAAACGCGTCAACTCTATATCGTAAAATCACTGGTTGTTTGTAAAGTCCATATATATGTTTTTTTTCCCTTAAAATTATAGACTTTTTTGGGGGGGCGGGGAAATATGTACCCTCATTCACTCACCTAAAGTCATGGCACATCCTTACAATCAGGTTTCCTGTCCGTCATGAGAGAGATCCCGCTGTTCTATTCTCGGAATGCAGGTCTTGATATCATACACCCATTGTATGCAAAACTAGCTGCAAAAATGGCAGCATACTGAGCGCTATCCGCATTTGAATGGAGGATAATTGTTGGTGCCATACGGATGGCTGCCCTAATTTTAGAAGTAACCAAGAATTTGCATTTTTCCTATATGATCGTTGCAAGGGTCCATCGAGAATACACCCAACGAAGGTTATAACCCATGTAGGATGGGTCGCCCACGCTTTATTGATGCAGAGGTGTTCGCTGGGCCACCCAGCTTACAACTGCTGACCGAAAAGCGGGCCATATCACCATGCGGTCAACCAAGGACGTCCCACAACTTTGTCCGTGACGAAAATTCGGCGAATCTTGGCAGCTGCAGTCTTTGGGAGCAGGAGGCCACGAGGCGTTTTCTTGACAGCTATACACCGTTGGCATCGGCTAGCCTGGGCCAACGAACATCGACATTGGACCGCTGAGGACTGGGGAAAGTTTGCTTGGACCAATGAGTCACGGTTCAGGTAGGTGGAGGCTCCATACCGGTCTGGGATGTTTTCTCGTGGCATGCAATCGGTCCATTGGTGCATTTGACATCCCCTCTGCGTGCTACTTCCTACGTCGATCTGCTTGGGGGCCACCTGCACCCCTTCATGAACTGCTTTTATCCCGCAGGCAACGGCATCTTCCAGCAAGAAAATGCGCCTCCACACACGGCCCTTGTGACACGGCTGAAGAAATATGCTACCAACTTCAGAAAAATGTTTTGATTTCTAAGTTCTACAGATTGCAATCCCATTGAATATTTGTGGGATGTCATCGAGCGATCTATCAAGTTGTCGCCAATACAGCTGGTAAATGCTGCATCGTTATGGAGTACATTGGAGGCGGCGTGGTTTGCAGAGCCAGTGGATGTGTTCCAGGTTACGAAGAGCCACCACTCTTTTCTGGGCCAGAAGAGACCCAACACATTATTAGTGTCGTGTACCTGTTCGCGACATGGTTCCATTTCATGAAACAATTCTTTTTTTGAAGCCCGATTCATTCTGCGCAGTTATTTGCCTTCATTTCTGTTAAATGGACATTTTTCCGGGGATTTTTCTATCAGGGATTTGCTCTCATTTTAACACGGACGGCTTGGCTTTCATATTATGCACCCCTTATTTTTTGTTTTTTCAGTCAACTATTGGTATTGACCTCTGGGTATTTTTTGACACGTGTGGTCCTCTTTTTTTTCGATCGCGCCTTTTTTAGATCTATGTGATAAACAGATTTTGTGGGCTTCCGGTCGGTTATAAGGAGGTTCCTATGATCCCCCACCGTTCTTGTCGCGTTACATTAACTCTGCGTTGGAGGAGAAGAAGACAGAATTTTTCTCGGTAAAAAGACCACCTTGTTCTCATCGTCTCTTTTTTGTACAAGGAAATATTTGTAAAATTCCTGTATAACAACCTGGCCAGGTTTTCATTTTAGTTACGTAAATAATGTCTTTTTGTTACGATGATGGAGTAAAGAAATGTGTCTACTGCGAAAATTCACATGATAATTTTTTTTTTTTAAACGCCGTTTCCTTCACAAATTAATCTCGAGGTCTCATTGCTTTGAATTAATGTTTTCCACGATCGACTATCAATTACCCGTTTTTTTAATCATTGCGATGATCTTAAAAAAAATTAGAAAAGGAGGGCAGGAAATATATTTAAAAATAATATAATTAAAATCTTTCTTAGATGGCGTATAATTCCTTCGTTTTGAAGGAACGTGATTGTTGGTTGGTTAAAAGTCATTTGTTTACTTAGGATGTTGGTGTCTAATTACTTTTGTTACTCGTGGGAAAAACTTTTGGAGCATCACATTCCGCAGGCATCAGCGCGAGTTCAGCGATCGCGTGGCGTAGAGTTATTTAAATTTAATTTTTTTTTGAAAAAAAAAAATTTTTTTTGGGGGGGGAAGAAAACATAAAAAGGCAGTCAGCGCCTAGCCGGGGTCAGATGGACTCCTCAGGTCTCCTTGTCTGAAAAAAGAAAAGTCTCAAGATGTCTGACGTCTTAATTTCTTTCCCGGAGTTAGCCAAAAAATACAGATTCACTTATCCAGTAGGATTCTTGTAGGTCGGTAGCGACCGTTTGAATAAGTTTATCTGGCTATGATTTTCTTAGGGTATTGTTCGTTGATGATGAGACGTAAAGTGTCTTTTCCTGGCTATATTCTTTCCTACTCGCTGCAATATTTCACGACACGATGATGGTCAGAGACTACATCTAGTTAAATAGGAATCCAGCTTTGAGTTCTGTCGGAATTATGTCGTTTATTATGTTTAGTTCGTCTGAAGGAGTAATTACAGAAAAATCTCCGACCAAGTAAGACTGTTATCTGTATTTTTATTTCAACAGTACATCAGGTTTACTCTCCAAAAAGTTTATTCTACCGCTGTCACGTTCTAGGGAACTTAATGAATCTCCAATAACTCACTCATTACTCTTTCCTTTTGACTCTTCACTCCTATTTATTTTGCAGTGGTGTAATCATTTCATCTCTTTGGACGTGACTTTCTCCGATGACTTTTTTCTCCAGCCACTGGATTGTATTTACGTGATTCTCCAAGCAAGCCCTTTTCATGGTATCATTACTGCTGTTCAACATGAATAGTTCTACTCCGTCGGGGTGATAAGATTCTACCGTTCTTGTTGCTCCACCGCAACCCTTTCTTTAACTTTCATAGTTTTCGGGGTTCCGTGAATCAAATAATTGCAGCTTGCGAGGAATCATCATGGAACATATTTTTTTATATTCAATAAATTAACTTCCGGATTCTTATTTCCACTATGCTTTAATATTTTTTTACTTTCTTTTCTTGCTTTTTTTTGTTTCTCGTTTCAGGGTCGTGATTGGCGTAACATTCGTCTGTCTGCTGTGTTGTTTCTCCTGTTCGTCTGTCCTTTTGCCATCTTCTACCTTTCTCCCTTGTGATTGATGTTTCAACGTAGTATTGTAATGTAATTCTGTGATCTCTATCTGTTTTGTTTTTTTTTTTTATTTTTCTCTTTTTGCTCTGTGTTTGTATCTACCTTAATCAGAATTCTATCCATTTCTTATGGTTTTCTTTAGTTTTTATTATTTTAGTTAGTTTATTTTTTTTTTTTAAAGATAATTATTTGAGTTTTCTTATTGTATTTCTTTTGTAGCTTAAATTTTATTGGAATTTCCTTTTGTTATTATTTTTCCTTCTTCGTTTCCAAACAGTTATATTTGGTGTACTTGCATTAACTACTAAGCTTAATTCGTCTTAGATAACTCTTCATCCAATTTCTTCTTGTTGTATCAGATTGCTCCAATCAAAATAGTTCCATCGGGCTTTCTTCTACTTTTCACCCCGACGGACTGACTATTTGGATTTTTTTACTTAGCCCTCAGCCCATTTTCCTTCTCCTCGAGGCGGATCTCGGCAATTTCATCACCTTTTTCCTGTTGAAGATTATCACTAACCAATCTTCACCAATCTTTATTCCAATATGTAATAAAGGAGATAATTTGTTTGGAGTCTGTAGTACCGTGTCCTTTGAATTATCACAGCAATTTAATATTTCAATTTCTTACATAATTTTCTTGTGGGGATTAAAGTTTTTTTTGTTTATTTATTTTTTTTGGTTATTTGAAGTATCGTGCCGCGATCCTTCAAGTACTTATTTATCTCCACGTTCTAGGATACTCGGTGGGGTGAGTTATTTTTCTATTTTAAAACTTACATGGATAGCGTTAATTTTTGGTTTATATATATTGGGTCAACTCAAGAGTAGTAGGTACTGGAGTCAACAAATTGTGGAGATTTATAAGAATCTGGGAGGCGAACGTCTTTTGCTCAGGCAGCCGTTCGTAATTGACTGTTCATGACAAAACTACCTTTGCTGGTTTATTTTGGCACGTTACATTAGGCAAGTGTGCCATGACCTTTGATCAGTGAGTTAAATCATTCAATTGGCAATAAATTGGTGAGTTTAATGATGTAGATCAGATTTGGGACTTTATTGTGAATAGAATTAAAACTGCCTTTGAACTTTGTTTTCCTAAATTGACTTTGCCACCTTTGGACAAAACGCGTACTTATCCTGTTTGATTTTCGAGTAAATCTATAAAATTAAATAATCGTAAAAATAAATTATATAAGAAGTCTGGATGTTGTAAAGTGTTAGATAGCTTCAAATCAGCAAGAAAGCAATTAAAATTATTTAGAAGAATGGATTACAATAATTATTTTCATAAGATGGAGACTGATCTTATTCATGACTCGAAAAACGTTTGGTCGTTATCGAAGAAGCTCTTGGGTAGCAAGACAATGTACGCTGATAAACTTGAAAATTTGTATTGCATTAGGTTATTAGAGGGACTAGAACGAAATTTTAGTCAAGACTCTATATTAAAGGCTGATTATGAAGGTCTGTCTGAATTTGGGAAAAAAATTGATATGCCTTTTTCGTTAATATCAATTACGGAATTACCTATAAATGCAGCAGCTAATAAAACTAAAGCTTCCAGGCAGCTAGATTCTAATGGTATTCCTGATAACGTTAATATAAAATTGGTATTGGAAAAACTTTAAATAATTGGAAGTTCCTCCTCGTTATTAAATTGGTTCCGTTCTCTATTAATCGGGAGGTATTTCTCTATTGGAAAAGATCTTTCCATTAGGAAACTTCTTATTAAGAGTGGTGTCCCACAGGGATCTCTTCTAGGACCAGTTCTCTTTAATGTTTTCGTGGCGGATATTGCCTAATATATTAATACTAGGTCCGTCAATTTTCTTATGTATGCCGACGATTTAAAATTATCCAAAGGTATAAAAAACTGGTCCGACTGTCAAGAGCTTTAAGATGTAATTACTAAGGTTAGCGGCTGAACAATAATGGTCTCACTCCTAACGCCAAAAAATCGTCTATAATGACTTTTTCACGCAAAACAGTTAACTTTGGTTATAACTATCATCTTGACTCAGCCCCTCTGTCTTCTGGTATTCTAGTCAAAGATTTACGTTTTCTTTCCCAAACCTCTCTTTCTTTTGCCACCCATAATAAATCTTTGACTAAAGAAGTGTGCAAAAGAATTGGTATCTGCAAGAGGTAGTCGAATTTTATTAAAGACCCGCTTACCTTTTTAACCCATTTTAAATCTTTGATTTTATCAAAAATTATGTATGGCATCCGGATCTGGTATTCAGGCAAAATGCAAAATTTTATCTTGTTGCAAAAAAAAAAGTATAAAATTTATATAAGTTTTTAAAATTCAAATGTCGACATAATAATTTGTTGGATAATAATTCCTCCATTTTCGACTTATCTGTTGTCATATTTTTATGTACAAAACCTTCTCCCGATGTATTTCTAGCAGCAATTGTGTGCCTGACTTACGTTTCAATCTTGTCGTTCGCCAGTTTAGGTCCAAGAGGCAAAGTAAGGCGCTGTTATCTTTAAGAAAATGGAGAACTAATTTATCGCATATTGATCTTTTTTACAAATTAAAATTTAAATTCGACAAATTCTCTTCTGGAAAAAAGGAAGTTATCCTTTCTGTTTTCTAGTTTTTAGTATTATAATTGCTGTTGTATTGCTACTTTTTATTACATTATAATTTTATTATTTTACTTGCATTTATTTTTTTTTTTTAAATGTATATTCAGTAACCCCGTTTAAGGCTTTTCGCCTGTTGGGGGACAACATCGGGTTTGGACTTCCGGTTTATCTGGTGGTTTCCCCTCCCCTGTTGTTGTCACATTATTATTATTATTAAATTATTATTATTATTATTATTATTATTATTATTATTATTATTATTATTATTATTATTGCTATAATTATTATCCATTTCGAGACCTTCTTTCTGTGCTGGTTTTCGATGGTCCGTCTCGGCTTCAGCAACGTGTTGCAATATTATTTAGCGTTAACTCTTTTACCCTGTTCGAGAAGTATTGGTCTTTCTTCATTGAGCATCACTTTTCCGGCTTTCATGGCAGAGTGAGCTGTTTTGGGACTTGCGCAGCCGAGATGACGCTACATTTATCAACAAGCATGTTTACCAACTTCGATTAGTTACAGCGGCACTACATTGAAAGTCCCTTTTTCATTTGTGCACACCATACACGTAGCTAAATTACTCGGCGTCGCACGGAGAAATATATAGTTTTTACATATTTAAATACACAAGGGGTTATCGAATAATGTGTACAAATTTCGGGTGGTGGATAGAGGGATCAATTCTAAGCAATATTTTCCTCTTTCCTTTTTTTTTCTCTGGGGCATGATTTTTGAGACAAAAAAGCTGGACGTCGCGTAGACCTAATATGCCACTCAATCCTTGCTTTAGAACACGTCAAAATCATGTACAATCATGGAAAAATAAGAACAAAAACACATTGCGAACAATACAATAAAGTGACTTGTTTTTATGAAAAATGCAAATGTTTTACAATAAGTGTTCTAACTGACGCCCTCTGGCATGAATCCATGTTGTACGACGTCACTGCATGAACTGACATACACGTTCATATGGTCTTGGTTCAGAAGTGTTGGTTAGATTTGATCCCTCTATCACCCCCTCCTCAAGTTTGTAGACAGGATGTTCTCAAATAACGTGTACACAGCCAGCCAAATATTAATATTTTAGGACATTTTTTTACCCGGTTCAGTTGTTTTGCCACTCGGAATCTCGTCTTATTTTTCGTTGCACTTTCCAAATCTCAGCCCTCTAATTCCGCATAATTTTAATCCACGATTAAGTGGAGTAATTCTGTCTTTAGGAACAATTTTCATAATGGGACATGTTAGGAAATGTATGTACAGTTTTATTCGCTTGTTACAATGTCTTAGGAATCTTTTATTATTCTGTGAGATGTAATTCGAAATGACAAATAAAATTCAGTCAATAACTTTACAAATTTGTCTTTTTGTTATGTTTCCGGGTTCGTCCGAGAAGATATTGAAACGGAATTTTGTTATATAACATCTTAACATGTTAGCTGAAAAGAAAAAGTAGAGCAAGTTCAGCGTTTTATTTTTTATGAATGTTTTTTAAACTGCGCGCGCGCGCGTGTGTTGTATACCTGTTCCCGAACTTCACGATTGTTGGAAATAGGAAATGGGAACGGAGAAAAGCAAACATTCCTGTGTACAAACATTTTCAATCTTTTACAGTTTTATTTTAGTTTCCTTTACTTTGTTCTAGGTTATTCTTCGGATAGAAAGACATTTAAGAAAAAACTTTTGTATGATGTCGTGCTTCAATGTCCAATTAAGCAAATAGACAAAAAATGGAATTTTTGCAAAATTATATGTTTGAAATTACGAACTGTGAACGTATCAGTTTTACAATCGCGATTATCACACATAAATAGGAAAAAAATAGTTATGACCAGTCATTGTTGATGCTGCTTCACAAAACAATCACAAAAATCTTCATTACGGTGATGATTGGCAAACAATTGTCAATTGTTTAAAATCCTTGACCTCAAAAAGAGGAATGCAAACCACACACATCTGTTTAGAAAAAACGTCTACGAGTGTTTGTTATCGCTATTGAATTCGTCTTCATCGTGTCAAAATATCACTACATACAGTGTGTCCCGTAAGTCGTGGTGCTAAAAAATCCCTATGAACATAGCTCAAACAACGCACCATTTACGTTCAATCTCCGTTATATTTTCACTGATCTATTATTATAATTTTTCACCCACGTGGTGACTTAAAAGATCCAAGAAATTTACTGATGTTTGGTTATTCTCCTATTCTTCTATTTCCGCAAAAGATATCTGCACAACCATAGAAAAAGAGCTCCATTAGGCAAGTAAGGTATCTAGCAAGTTTTTAAGCTAGGAGCTAATTTATCTCAGACACCAAACAATTTTACACTTCACTATGGCGAAAAGCGGATTAAGTTTTTTACCGCAATCTTATTATTGCGGAGTTTATCTTGAAACTTTAAAATAAATATTTTGAAATCGTTAAAAAAAACGTACACCACCAATGAAAATTTTAAAAATAAATGTTAATAATATATGAATACCTATTAATGTTCAATTCGGTGCTCAGGATATTTGAATGATTATGTTTGAATAATTTCATTTAATATACGGCAGTGAACCATTTTGTTTATTACCTATTATGTATCACTTACTTAAATAAAAATTTTTCTTATGGTTGAGATACGATATCAAACATTGAAAATTATTATCATACAAAATAACACATTTGAAATACACAGTATTTAGGGCTTTTAGTTCATTTCTAAAGCAATATAATGATATAATCAATTGCATTTAAATCATATGTTTGTTATTGTTAATTTAATTTTTTAAAAATGCTCTAAAAATGCTCTAATTTTTATGAAAGCTTTAAAATTTCTACAGCGATTTAAATGATTTTAAAATTTTCAATGTAAGAATCCATCTACTACAAAACATCCAGAAGAAAGAAAGAAAACATTGCCTATTAACAATCTAGATGCCCTGCTTGGTGTAATATGAGGAACAGACGTTTTCAAAATATGCCTGTTACAAAGACTCTTAGGACATATGTATGAACTGGTTTCGTGTTCCAGTTGGGTAAAGCACTCTGCAGTCATCACCTTAGTTTTGCATCCTCTTGAACCAAAGGATGTGTATATATTATCTATCTATATATATAAAGAAGGATGTTTGTGGGTCTGTGCGTCTGTGGGTCTGTGGGTGGGTCTGTGGGTCTGTGTGTACGTTTTTTATACAAATCTACAGTTTTATTCCGATCTTGATGAAATTTCGCATACATGACCTTCAAAGCATGAGGAAGGTCACTGTCTACTTCAGATTTCGAAAAAATAATAATTATTGATAAAAAATCGATATTCATGGTTATGGCAGGGCATATTAATGAGAAATATCGCATGACCAACAATGCAAGACAAAGTTTTTGCAACAATGATATCAACACGCAATTCACAAACACTCTGTACGGACCAACAATATATATCTCATGACCAACAATGCAAATAAAAGTTTGTGCAACAATAGGTATCAACAATGGTTTCAACACGCAATTCACCAATAACAATGAGCTCAAAATGATGATGCAATGATAAAGCAATCCTTTCCAAGAATTATAACAATGAACATAAAATGATGATGCAATATGGATAAGTTTCAATTTGTAACAATGCATAGAATTCCTGTTATTCAGGTTTTTTTTAGAAATAAGAGTTCTTAGTACTGAACAATTTCTTGAAAATCTTTAAAAATGATCAGTAGCTGGAGATAATGAAGAGTTAGCAGACTATTGAGAAAGAGTGGAAAGACGACAGAGAAAGCAAACCTTTAGCTCCGTGCTGTATTGAGCAAATGGGAAGCAAGTAAATAGAAGAATTGGCGACCGCTAGACTACCCAAAGTGATGAAAGGCCAAATTTTGCTTCAACACGGCGAGAGAAGAGTAGAAATTGCAACATCAAGTGTAGATCTGAAGTAAGATTATCTGAGTAAGAAATTATTGGAGCAGTCCATCCATTGTGAGCCTTTAAAAAGATTTTTTTCGAATTTTCATTAGAAATTTTTACTGTATTAATACTAAGCATTTTCATGTGTTTATTTTTAAGATATTGCAAAATTTGTTTTAATTTTTGAGATTGTTCTGTTTACATCCCAAGTATAATAATCCCGGGCAACGCCGGGTACCTCTTCTAGTCTTCTATATATATAAAGAAGGATGTTTGTGGGTCTGTCTGTGGGTCTGTGGGTCTGTTTTTTATACAAATCCACAGTTTTAATCTGATCTTGATGAAATTTCGCATACATGACCTTCAAAGCATGAGGAAGGTCACTGTCTACCTCAGATTAAGGAAAAATAATAAATATCGATAAAAAATCGATATTTATGGTTATGGCAAGGCATATTAATGAGAAATATCTCATGACCAACAATGCAAGGCAAAGTTTGTACAACAATAGGTATCAACAATGGTATCAGCTCTATGCCTCCATCATCACCTCTGTAGATGCTCAGTGTGCTCTTGTGTAAAGAGCAACTGTCTCAGTCGATAGTGGTTTGCCGGCGTTGACAGTGTGGCCGTATGTCTCCTGCTTTGGACTCGATCCGCTGGTTGTGATCGAGGAGAACATGGCATCCATGCCATATCTGAATGTTACAGACAATTGCATGCTTCCGACGTTGTTGCAGCATGTAATGCTGTCTGCATCTTGTTTCCGGAGAATGACGTTCTGGAACCTCAGTGGCTGGCCTACAGTCCAGACCTCAACCCAGACCTCAACCCAGACAATTTGGAACATCCGACTTGTGCAGGCTTTGAATTAGGAGCGTGCAAAAGTGCCTGGTTGTGCAGATTTTTTTCGAACGTAAGCTGCAGTACACAACTGGGTGTCCGAAAAAAATGGTCTCTTAGGGAATATTGAAATTTTGCAGATTAAGAACACACAGTGATGAATAAGTATAATATTAGCCTGTGGATGCAGCTCTGATACCAGAGACGATGTAAATAAAGCGTCTGTTCTATACAATACTAGAAGAGGTACCCGGCGTTGCCCGGGATAATTACACTTGCACAAACTTTTTCTTTCATTGTTAGTCATGAGATATTGATTGTTGGTCCATGCAGAGCGTTTGTGAATTACGTGTTGATACCATTGTTGATACCTATTGTTGTACAAACTTTGCCTTGCATTGTTGGTCATGAGATATTTCTCATTAATATGCCTTGCCATAACCATGAATATCGATTTTTTATCGATATTTATTATTTTTCCGAAATCTGAGGTAGACAGTGACCTTCCTCATGCTTTGAAGGTCATGTATGCGAAATTTTATCAAGATCGGAATAAAACTGTAGATTTGTATAAAAAACGTACACACAGATCCACAGACCCACACACAGACCCACCCACAGACGCACAGACCCACAAACATCCTTCTTTATATATATAGAAGATGTGTCCGTTTTCAATCGAGCAGTCGGCATACGTCATTGGAGCCAGTATGGTAATTCAAAACGATACTCAGGTACCAATTAATGTTACTTTTCGTTACTTTTAGATTTCTTCTCTTCGGTGGGCCTGTTCTTAGAGCGTGAGAAGAAACCGGACATAAAGAACATGATGAGCAACTTTGCTGACAGAGGGGAAAAAGACTTTGGTAAGGGATAAAGAGTACGGACGTTTTGTTTTGTAGTATGACATCGACGAAAGATTTCTAAGCGAAGACGGGAGAGAGAAGCTTGCGAATGGACAAGTATAACGCTGCGGATTCGCATGCAGTAAAGACGTGTGTTATTTTAAGAGTGCACCGAGCATCTTGAGTTTTTGTTGTCATAGAGCAGCAGCGTAATCTTCTATCACTCTCTCTCTCTCTCTCTCTCTGATTTGTCATACTTTGTTCACCTCATATAATTGTACATTATTACGAAAGGTTTATATGCATATACAACAACAGTTTTGTATGTAGGCGTATAACAACGCAGTTGCGTAGCTTTTCAAAGACAAACGAGAAATATTTATTATAATTACAACAGCCATTTTAAGAAAAAACCATATTTTCGTGAGCATACCCCGGGGGGATTTGTCGGTGCGTCTTTTGACAATGACTGCGTGATTGGTTTCGTGTTCGGAACTTTCCTGACCGATCACGTCATCAGAACGCTGACCACTAGAGGGAGCTCCTGGATATTATTATTGGCTAAGGTCAAAAACCCTCACCGGTGAGAGAACGATGACCTAATTTCTCACTGGACTAACTGTCTTTTTCTCGGTGAGGATGATGAGACTAACCGGTTAGGCATAGCAGCACTAACTGGCGTTTCTGACCGCGATAAAATGACGTCACAGATTTCTCACCGGGATTTCTGACCGACCAAACGCTAACTCTTTTCACCGGCGAGAGTTTTTGACCTTAGCCATTGTATCCATCTGCTTCCTCACGTTGAGTCGATTAGACGGAAAGTTGGGGTTTTTCATGTTATATAAATTAAAAGTTATCCATCCGCTTCCTCGTGGATCAGCATTCTTCGTACGACATAGTGATGCGGGCTATACAAGGGCGCGGGGTGTATTCGCAAAAATATGGCAGTCGTATGAGATTCGCAAACCCGTACTTTGCTAAAACATAAAAGAATTCCCATTTCTAACGTATACGTAAATTATCTTAGGAACCTGCTTCTAACGTACTTCATGTTTCGATATTCGATACTTAGTCCGAAACCTTTCTAAATGTACCACCCACCTTAATTTATCGATCACGGATAAAGACTATTTTGTATATTACAAAACAACAATAACAACAAGACTTTGTCGTAGTTAGGTGTTCTCGTGCGTGCGTGCGTGCTTGGATCTCTGTGTGCGTGTGCGTGCATTTGTTTGTGGGGTTATGTTCTATTGTTCCTATAAAGTTTTCTTCTTTATGACCCATCACAACAATGGTCACGTTCTTGTTTAAAATCAAAATCCTCTAGAACAGGTTCTTACTTTTCTGTCCGCTTTGTACATGTGCTTGTTTTGTAGAGTTATACAAGAGGTTGTATATTAGGTTTTGTTTCACGGGTTGAAGGTAGAGGGAGAGAGAGAGAGATAGATAGCGTACATGTATGATGTTTGTTTTATTATATTTTCTCCGATCTTGTTGGAAGTTATTTGAACGTTCGCGTCATAACGTTACGAGGGTGAAACTATTTTTATATTATTAAGCAACTATTTATTTAAATAGAGTTTTCATATTCCTTCTTTGTTTTCAAAGAGCTAAGGAGAAGAGCAACGACGAGCACCTGGTAACTGAATTAGCGCTACTTAGCATCAGTAAAATCGTTTGGCGGAGGAAAGGAACTTATAATCAAATGTGTTAAGTAGGTCAAACTGTACCTTCGGTTCCTTTCCGCCTATTTTGTTTTCCCAAAGACTAACCTACCTTACCTAGACCTATCCAAACGTTATCAACACTAATCAAAAACTTAGCAAAGCCTATTACTGAAAGCTACCAATCTTCCCAAAACCTAACAGAACCTAATGATACTGATGGAAACAACTAGGACCTGCCCAAAACCTACCCAGACCTTCTCAAAACCTACCAAAACCTACCCAAAATCTAGCAAGGCTTACTACTGAAAGCTACCAAACCTACCAAAACAAACCCATACTTTCCGAACCTGCCAAAAAGCTACCAAAACCTACCAAAGCTTACTACTGAAAGCTACCTAATCTCCCAAAACCTACCAGAACCTAACGATACTTCCCAAACATATCCAGATCTGCCAAAACCTACCAAACCTCCTAAAACCTACTAGAACCAAATGATACTGACCAAAACTACTCGGACCTGCACAAAACATACCAAGACCTACCCAGACTTTCTTAAAAGCTACCAAAACCTGCCAAAAATCTAGGTAAGCTTACTACTGAAAGCTACCAAACCTACCAAAAAAAACCCCATACTTTCCGAACTTGCCAAAAAGCTACCAAGACCTACCAGAACCTAACAATACTAACCAAACCTACACAGATCTGCCCAAAACCAACCAAATTTACCAAAACCTACCCAAACATGTTCGAGAGCTACCAAAACCTACCAGACACCTAGCGAAGCTAACCAAACCTACCAAAACAAAAACATACATTCCGAACCTGCCAAAAAGCTACCTAAACCTACCAAAGCTTACTTCTGAAAGGTACCAAACCTCCCAAAACCTAATGATACGGACCGAAACTACTCGGCCCTGCCCAAAACCTACCAGAACCTACCAAAAACCTAGCAAAGCTTACTTCTTTTAACCAATAACAGAAATACTATATTAAACCGAGAACAAAAAATACGAATGAAACCAATAACAAAAATTATTATATGAAAGAAAACAAAATGGTAAAAGAGGAAAGCAAAAAAATCGCGGACCAAAAAGAGAGCATATCTTATTGTCAGAACTGAACTTGTTTCTGTATATAAGACCCCTTATCTGACAGATGTACCAAACCTATCAAAAAATCTAGTGAAGCTTACAACTGAAAGCTACCTAACCTCCCAAAACCTATCAGAACTTAATGAAACTTTCATAACCTACAAAATTCCCAATAGCTATCAGAAACTAATGGTTTTGACCGAAAGCCATCAAGATCTGCCCAAACTTAACGATACTTGCCACTGAAAGCTATCAAAGCTGACAGAACCTACCAAAACATACCCATACTTCCCGAACCTA
>JAHWFO010011831.1:2185465-2204194 GCA_023313115.1 Rhysida immarginata | reverse complement strand
CAAAGCTGACAGAACCTACCAAAACATACCCATACTTCCCGAACCTACGCAGACCTGCCCAAAGGCTACCAAAACTTAACCAGACCTGCCAAAAAACTACGAAAAAGCTAGCATAGCTTACTACAGAAGGCCGCTAAACTTCCCAAATCCTATCAGAACCTACCAAAACCTACCCAGACATGCTCAATAGCTAGCAAAACCTGCCAAGAACCTAGCGAAGCTTAATTCTGAAAGGTACCAAACATCCCAAACCCTATCTGAACCTACAAAATATACCCATACATCCCGAACATACCAAGACCTGCCCAAAACTTACCAGAAACCTAGCAAAGCTTACCTCTGAAAGGTACCAAACTTCCTAAAACTTATCAGAACCTAACGACGCTGACCAAAACTTATACAGACCTGTCCAAAACTTACCAAAACCTACCCAGACATGCTCAGTAGCTACCAAAACCTACCAAAAACCTAGCAAAGCTTACTTCTGAAAAGTACCAAACTTATCAGAACCTACCAAAACAAACCCGTACCTCCTAAACCTACCAAGACCTGCACAAAAGCTACTAAAATCTTTCAATAATTTAGCGAAGCTTACTACTGAAAGCTACCAAACATAGCAAAACAAACCCATACTTTCCGAACATATCATGACGTGCCAAAAAGCCACCGAAACTTACCCAGACTTGCCCAAAACCTACCAAAACCTAGCAAATCTTACTATTGAAAGCCACCTAATCTCCCAAAACTTACCAGAACCTAACGATACTTCCCAAACTTATCCAGATCTGCCCAACAGCTATCAAAACCTACCAAACACCTAGTGAAGCTTACTTCTGAAACGTACCAGACCTTCAAAAATTTATTAGAACCTACCAAAACCTACCCAGACATGCTCGTTAGCTACCAAAACCTACCCAGACATGCTCGTTAGCTACCAAAACCTACCAAAAACGTAGCGAAGCTTACTACTGAAAGCTACCAAACCTACCAAAAAGCTACCAAAATTTACATAAGCTTGTTACTGAAAGCTACCTAATCTACCAAGACCTACCAGAACCTAACGATACTTCCCAAACATACCCAGATCTGCCCAAAACCTACCAGTTCTACCAAAACCTATCTAAACATGTTTGAGAGCTACTAAAACCTTCGAAACACCTAGCAAAGCTTACTTCTGAACGGTACTAAACCTCCAAAAATTTACCAGAACCTAATGATACTGATCGAAACTACTCGGACCTGCCCAAAACCTACCAAAACCTACGAAAATCAAGCGAAGCCTATTTCTGAAAGGTACCAAACCTCCCATAACTTTTCAGAACCTAATGATGCTGACCAAAACTATACAGACCTGTCCAAAACCTACCAAAACCTACCAGACATGCGCAGTAGCTACTAAAACCTACCAAAAACCTAGCAAAGCTTACTTCTGAGAGGTACCAAACCTATCAGAACCTACCAAAACAAAGCTATACTTCCTGAATCTTACCAAGACCTGCACAAAAGCTACCAAAATCTTTCAAAAATCTAGCGAAGCTTACTTCTGAAAGCTACCAAACATACCAAAACGAACCCATACTTTCCGAACATATCAAGACGTGCCAGAAAATTTACCCCGACCTGCCCAAATCCTACCAAAAACCTAGCAAAGCTTACTACTGAAAGCTACCTAATCTCCCAAAACCTACCAGAACCTAACGATACTTCCCAAATCTATCCAGATCCGCGCAACACCTACCAAAACCTATAAAACACAAAGTGAAGCATACTTCTAAAAGGTACCAGACCTTCGAAAATTTCTTAGAACCTACCAAAACTTACCTATATTTCTTGAACCTACCCTGGCCTTCTCAAAAAGTACCAAATCCTACCAAAAACCTAGCAAAGCTTACCTCTGAAAGGTACCAAACCTATTAGAATCCACCAAAACATACCCATACTTCCCAAACTTACAAAAACCTGCCCAAAAGCTACCAAAACCTAGCAAAAACCTGATGAAGCTTACAACTGAAAGCTACCTAACCTCCCAAAACCTACCAGAACCTAATGATATTTCCATAACGTACCCAGACCTGCCCAGAACCTACCAAAGCCTAGCAAAAACCTAGCAAAGTTTACTACTGTAAGCTACCAAACCTTCCTATAGCTACCATATACTAATGATCTTGACCAAAAGCCATAGATCTGCCCAAAACTTAACGATACTTGCCACTGAAAGCTACCAAAGCTGACAGAACCTACCAAAACATACTCATACTTTCCGAACCTACCTAGACCTGCCCAAAAGATACCAAAACCTAACCAGACCTGCCCAAAAACTATCAAAAAGCTAGCATAGCTTACTACTGAAAAGTACCAAACTTTCCAAAACCTGTCAGAACCTCCCAAAACCTAACCAGACCTGCTCAAATACTACCAAAAAGGTAGCGAAGTTTACTACTGAAAGGTACCAAACTTCCCAAAACCTATCAGAACCTACTAAGATCTACCCAGACATGTTCTATAGCTACCAAAACCTACCAGAAACCTAGCAAAGCTTACTAATGGAAGCTACCAAACCTATCAGAACCTAACGATACTTCCCGAACCTACCAAGACCTGCCTAAATGCTACCAAAAACTTAGCAAAGCTACCAAACTTCCCAAAACCTACCAGTATCCAATGATACTGATCTAAACCTACCAAAGACCTGTCCAAAAGCTACCAAAAACCTAGCGAAGCTTACTACTGAAAGCTACCAAACCTCCCAAAAGCTGCCAGAAGCTAATAATACTGAGTGAAACCTATCAAGACCTAACGATACTTGCTAAAACCTACTGAAAGCTACCAATACCCACAAAACTACCAATATCCTTGCAGTCCTACCAAAACTTACTCAAACCTCTCAAACCCTACCAGAACCCGACCAAAAGTTGGCGATCATCTTAAAAAGCGACCTTCAAAACATACTAAACTTACCAAACCTACCATGACGGGCCCGACACTATGATGTTTACGGAAACTTATTATTACTTGCTCTTCTCTTTACACTTTCCTCATCTCTTCAAGTTTATATCAGAGAAGGTTAAACCACGTTTTGAATATATTCATTCGCCCACACACTACACAAAGTCAGGATGATCACGTTAATCTTGTTGTCAAATAACACCAAACATTAAAAGTTTACGTAAAATATTGATTTTGTTTTCTATATATTTTTATTGTTATTATTGAATTTTTTTTTAATAATTCACCAGCTTTTGAGATGATTCGGAGGAGTGCCGTCTTTCCGGCGGGGAATCGGGGACACGACGAACGTACTCGCTTGCAACATTCCATTGTAAAGAAACAAAAATGCATGGTGGTCTCAACGTATACTTGTAAATATTATGAAATCTAAGCTAAAGAATAAATTAAAAACTGACTTTACAAATCTGTGGATGCTAGAATACATGAGAGAGAGAAAGGAGACCAGTGGACAAGTGGAGTCTCCTTTCTCTCTCTCATGTATTCTGAAATTTGTTAATATTATTATTATAACAACAACACAAGATATATCTATCTCGTCCTAAGGTACCTTTTTCTGTATTGTTAATGATGATGATGATGATAAGAGCGAGATGATGATGTTGGTAGCTTTAGATCCTTAATCGTATCTCCCTATCAAACAAAAATGAACCAAATTTAAAAACGATAAAAAAAATATATTAAATAAATAAATATATACGAGTTTCTATTTTATTAGAAAAGTTTTTTTCTTTTAAATATTAATCCTAATAATAATACTTTAGAAAATATTGTAGAAGAGTATATTGTGAATATATATATTGTGTGTGTGTATTAATACAGGTTTCTTTATTTTTATTTTTAGTAAAAAAACCGTCATCGATCCATTCTTGTAAGTAAGTAAGTAACGTCTGTTAACAGATCACTTTAGCAGTCTTGGATCTAAAGCGATCTAAGTAATTAAGTGTTGTCTTTGTTTATTATTATTATTATTATTATTATTATTATTATTATTATTATTATTATTATTATTATTATTATTATTATTATCTCTGTATTTCACGAGATTTTAAACATCCGGGATAAAAAAAAAGGTAAATAACGGAATAAATACTCAAGTTACTTCCCTACTATGGAGTCAATTACTTATGTTAAGGAATTCACGGATAATAGAGCAAGTATTTAAAATCACTGATTTTTGAAGACTCATGATTAAATTTGAGTCAAGACCCAAAATGTCAATGCTCCTTGAAAGTTTCTTGGGAATTAATCCTGCAGCAGAGAGAATTATAGGAACGCTTTTGACAGAAGACTGATGCCACATCTGTCGAATTTCTTCTGAGAGGGGTAGATATTTTTGAATTTTCTCATTATACTTTTTCTCCATATTATGAGAGTTAGGAATGGCTATTTCAATAAGGTAAGTAGTTTTGTTTGTTTAGTTAACCAGAGTGTTATCAGGTCTATTGTGTGGTGTTGTTCTGTCTGTGATAATATCTCTATTCCAGTACAGTTTGGCATCATCATTTTCCAGGATAATTTCCGGTTTATATTTGTACCAAGGGAGGGTACAATTTGTTAAGTGATGCAGGTTAGCAATGGCTTGATGTATTTGGCGTCCAACGTTGTCATGACGTGTGACATACTTAGTAGGAGCTAAAGAGCTGCATCCATTTATTATATGATCTATGGTTTCCAGCTGAGAGTGACATAGTCTGCAGTTGTCATCTACTAAGTTGGTATCTCTGATAATGTGCTTAATGTAGTTTCGGGTTTTTATAACTTGGTCCTCTATGGCAATAATGAAACCCTCAGTCTCAATAAAAAGATGTACTGCCTGTAACCAGTACATGTTCAGAAGTTCGATGTTTTCTGATCTGTATAATTTTGAGTAAGTTGGTAAATGTGTTTGCCGTGAAGGTTTTTGTTTTTCCAGGTCTCTAGTTTGGCTGCATCGGTAGTGGCATTATCATCAAGGCGAAAGCCCATCTTTAATTTAGGTGCTGTAAGGTTGTCGCAAATTAAAGTAAGAGCACTATATATGGGCACATTTTGTTTTGATTGAAAATAGGACCGGAGGAGATTGATCTGTTTATAGTGTAATTTTTTAATATCTATAAAACCCCTCCCCGCAAGTTCTCTCGGAAGGCTCAGTCGCTCAACTGCTGTGAGTGGATAGTGTGCATTGAATTTTGATGCTACCATTCTAACCATACTTCTAAGATGGTCAAGATCTGTATTAGTCCATTTCAGTATTCCAAAAGAATAAGTCAGAATGGGTACTGCATACTGGTTTACTGCTTGACATGTGTTTTTTCCAGTTAGGTGACACTTAAAAATTTGTGTCAACCTTTGTTTAAATTTATGAGTGAGTTGTTGCTTTTGTATTGTATGATTCATAGCAGGATTTTGCTAAAATCCAAGATATCTATAATATTCATCATCCTGGAGTGCAGGCATTTTAGTTTCTCTATCTGTTGTACATAGGTATTGTAGTTGCTCAAGCTGTGTCCCATTCCGAATGGTGGCTAGCCTGCATTTATCGATCCCGAAGTTCATTCTGATGTCATTGGTGAACTGTTCGGTAATCTGCAGGAGGGACTTCAGATGTTCGGCTGAGCTAGCAAAATGCTTCAGATCGTCCATGTACAACAAATGAGTTACTTGTGTGTTTTGCTTATTGTGGAGTTGCATCCTATATCCATGCTTTGATTGGTTAAGCAAATGAGAAAGAGGGTTCATCGCCAGGCAGAACCAAAGGGCATTTAATGTGTCTCCTTGAAAGATGCCTCTATTGACTTGTATTTCCTGAGTAATGAGCATGGTTGAGGTGGTTTGCAAGTGCAGGACAGTGCGCCAAGACGTCATGGTATGATGTAAGAAGTGGAGCAAGATAGGATCTATTTTGTAAATGTTCATTATTTGGCAGAGCCAGGTATGAGGAATGCTATCAAAGTCTTTTTGGTAGTCAATATATGCACAATACAGATTTCTCTATTGTTTTTTTGAATGTGAGGTAATAGCAAGGTCTATTATTAACTGTTCTTTACATCCTTGGCTGCGTTTTCTGCACCCTTTCTGTTCTTCACTAATAATATTACTTTTGATTAAGTGTATGTCAATCTTCTGTGCTATGATGGATGTAAAAAGTTTATACATGGTAGGTAGGCAGGTGATAGGATGATAGTTTGCTGGATTATCGGTGTCTCTGTTCTTAGGTAGCAGAAAGGTAACTCCTTTGGTAAAAAAACTTCGTAATATATTAGGTTCTAGCACACAATTATTAAACAGTTCAGCCATTTTTGAATATGTGCTAGGTAAATACTTAAGCCAGTAGTTGTGAATTTAATCAATACCTGGACATTTCCAGTTGTGTTTTTTTAAGTGCTGATTGAATATCAGTACTTGTAATGACTATTGGTTCCATGATGTTGCATTGGCTATATAGGAGTTCTTCTTCCTGAATCCAAGGAGTGAGAGGGTTATGACTTTACGGCACTGTCCATATGCTGGACCGAAATGCTTCAATGTTTGAAATCGCTGGCGGTTTTTCGACAGTAATGGAGTCATCTGAGAGTGACCCATAAAACATCTTTGGATTGTTGCGAAAAAGATTGTTTTGTATTCTTCGCTGTTGGCTTTTTTGTAACGCCTTAGTCTATTTGTTGTTGCTTGCAGCTGTTGTTTAAGTGTATCGAGCAGGATTCTCAGCTCAGATTCATTGTATTGACGTAAAAGAGTCTGGATTTATTCTTCTGGTTTGCGAGATTTCAGATTACTCCTGATTTTTTGAGAAAGTTTGCCAATGATGCTACGGATTTTCCTGATCTTGCATTCCACGCTTCGCTGCCCGGGGGGGGGGGGGGAGGATTATGCTTGTGCTGTGTAGTCGGGGAGCCGTTCTCTAAGGGTAATTGACCATTGAAGCTTAACGTGGTGTAGGCTGCACAATATATCAATAAGTGTAGATCCTCAAGGTTAGTAATATCTTGTAATTTTATGTTGATTATTGAGTTAATTTCGCTAATCAAATATTTCGACAGATGAGAGAATTTTAGCATTGGTAGTTTGAGACGTCTAGTGGGGTCAGAGTTTGAGAATAGAATCAAGTTTTGGTTAAAGTTGATGTGAATTTGCTCTCTTGAAACCTATAGTCCAGAATAAGCGGTTTCGGTGATTCTTTCATTAAATGGGAGCTGAGTGGACGTGAGTGAGTCAGGCAATACCTGTGGTTGATTGGTTCCATTCTCTCTGGGTAGGATGTCAGAAGTTTCAATCTCTATAGGTGGAGTGTCAGGGTCTGAGATTGTTTCTACTACATTTCCAGTTGCGGCTAGTGGATGTATTTCAACATTGTCAGCCTCCAGGGCTGTGGCTTTGAGCTGTTGCAAAATGGCTGGCGGAATTCTATTGTTTGCAATGATTTCTCGTTTTTGGTCAGCGATGCGCTGCTCTGATAAATGTGCTAATTCGGGGTACCTTTGTATGAATGCCTTATAGACCTATTGACTATACCCAACTTTGAAAGTTTCTCCTTTGGTAACGTTGTAATAGCAACGCATGAGGTTCATATTGAGGTCATCAGTCCATTTAATGCGTTGCATGTGTTTGCCTGCTTTGGTGGTCGTTGGATACATGTCCAGCAAAGTACTGTCTGCAGGTATTGTAGAATTTTGTGCATTAGAATAAGTTCCTTATTGATTGGGTGTTGCATTGTTGGCTGCCATATTTTCGGTTAACCCGATGCATGTCCACCTGCTCAACATTGCACCACTAGCGGTTCGCATGCTGCTACGTTCAGCGCTAGCTCCAGACATGCCCTGACGATCCTCAGGAAGCGGCGTTTTTCCGAGGCTGGATTGAGAAAGAGGCTCCATATAAAATGGGTGTGATTGCATTTTATACCTATTGCCAGGTAGAAGGAAACAGTTGTCCCTAACCTGGAAAACAGACGCTGGTTGTAGCCGCCCATTATTGGTTAGACGCTGGAGATATTGGTTAATCTTAGCTTTGTTTTGTTCTCACTACTGACCTGGACGGCTTGGGCGGCCCTACCAGGAGTGAAACTTCCACCGACATCGCTCAGTATTGCAAAGAACTACACCTACTAAGCCCTCTCGCCACGACAAGGCGATAACCAATTGAGAGGGTTATTATTATTATTATTATTATTATTATTATTATTATTATTATTATTATTATTATTATTATTTTAAATTTAGAATGAATTTAGTCTCCTCATAATGGGGAAAATCGTGATATAATAAAAACAAAATTAAAATTAAAGTCAACAATCTTGACGAAACTTGGGAGATGAAAAAAAATCAAGGATGTAGTCTATTGAAGATGTTGTTGATGGTAGAAATAAAACCTGTCTATTAAGGATGTGGATGAAGTTGTTGTGCAGATAATGTTGATAATGGAAAACGATGATCTTGAAGTACAAATGAAATTTTGAAGGGTTGATCCAAATTTTTGTGATAAATTTCATATAAAAACGTTTTCGAGAATTTTTTTCTCATCATCAGTTGATTAAATATTTGAATGTTAAAAACACTTTAATTAAGAATGTAACAATTGATATAAAGGTGATGTAGCTAAGTTCATTCTAATTGTTTATCAAATACCATGTAAAAATTGTGAACATATCTACACAGGTCAAACTAAACGACAATTAGAAATAAGATTAAAAGAACATGAAAGAGCACTTCGCCACAAAGACAAAAACAACCATTTAGTAAATCATTGTAACAAAAAAAACCACACACCAGATTGGAGTAACACAAAAATCATTTAAAAGAAGAAAATTATAAAAAAATTAATTAAAGAAACAATAAATATCATTACAAATAACAAAAATTTAGCCAAACAATCAATAGTAATAAACAATAAATGGACACTATTTTTTAACAACAATCACCCTAATATACAATAGCCAATAATCATAACCAACAATTACAATCAACTTAGCTTCATCACCTTTATATCAATTGTTACATTCTTATTTAAACTGTTTACATCATTCAAATATTTAATCAACTGATGATGAGAAAATAATTGTCGAAAACGTTTTTATATGAAATTTATCCCAAAAATTTGGATCAACCCTTCAAAATTTCATCGGTACTTCAAGATCATCGTTTTCCCCTATCAACATTATCTGCACAAGAACTTCATCTACATCCTCAATAGACTGGTTTTATTTCTACCATCAACAACATCCTTGAGTTTTTCTCCCAAGTTTCTTCAAGATTGGTGACTTTAATTTTAATTTTGTTTTTATTATTTCACGATTTTCCCCATTATAAGGAGACTAAATTCGTTTTAAATTTAAATTAATCACTTAAACTCCTTAAATCAATAATTATTATTAATATAATTATTATTATTATTATTATTATTATTATTATTATTATTATTATTATTATTATTATTATATTATTTTTATTATTTTACGATGACTGTGTATTTAAGAAATATTTGTTTTAAATGTATGCACAAGACTTGTCACATCATACTTCACTTTACGTTGATTTGATCGCTCCCTGCCTTATTTAAAAGACTGCATTGTTGATGACGACGATAGGTAGGAGGCGATCGAGTTATTTTATGAACTGAGGCCAGGCTATTTTCTCCATAGGACTACTGTGTATGTACAAATTTTAAAACAGACGTAGCAGCAGGATACTGTTATTGTTGTTGATATTTATTTCGTTCCGTTTCTCCAGTGGTGTGTTGGGATCCACTCGTGTCGACTCGCGTGATGTTGCAGTTGCTTAAGTTTTTTGGAATTAGTTACCTGGTTATCGGGGTTTTTCAAACTTAGTGAGGCGCTTGTTGAAATTTTTCAAAATTTGAGAGCCGATTGTTGAAATTTTTCAACGTCAATGAGCCGTTTGTTGAAATTTTTCAAAATCGGAGCTAATCATTGTTAAAGTTTATCAAATGTAATGAGCCACTTCTTAAAAATTTTCAACGTCAATGAGCTGTTCGTTGTAAATTTTCAAAGTCGGAGCTGCATGTTAAAATTTTTCAAATTCAACGAGCCGATAATTGAAATTTTTTTCGACTTTGGCAAGCCGCTTGTTGAAATTTTATGAAATTAGCGAGATGCCGGTTGAAATTTTTCAAAATTAAAGCCACATGATAAAATCTTATTAATTCAACGAGCCGTTTATTGAAATTGTTTTGACTTCAGCAAGCCGGTTGTTGAAATTTTATGAAATTAGTGAGCCGCCTGTTGAAATTTTTTATAATTAGGGAGCCGGTTGTTAAAATCTTTCAAATTCAACAAGCCAAGTGTTGAAATTTTTCAAAATCGAAGCAGATTGATGATGATTTTCAAATTCAACGAGACGCTTTTTCAAATTTTTTGACTTCAGCAAGCTGCTTGTTGAAATTTTTCCAAATTTGAGAGTTGATTGTTAAAATATTTCAAATTCAAGAAGCCGATTGTTGAAATTTTTCGACTTCAGGAAGCTGGTTGTTGAAATTTTATGAAATTAGCGAGCTGCTTGTTGGAATTTCTCAGAATTAGAGAGCCAATTGTAGAAATTTTTCAAATTCAACAAGACGGTTGTTCAAACTTTCGACTGCTTGTTGGGATTTCTCAAAATTCGAGTAGCCAATTGTTAAAATATTTCAAATTCAAGGAGTTGATTGTAGAAATTTTTCGACCTCAGCAAGCCAGTTGTTGAAATTTTATGAAATTAGCGAGCTGCTCTTTGAAACTTTTAAAAATTAGACAGCTGATTGTTAAAACTTTTCAAATTCAACAAACCGATTGGTGAAATTTTATGACTTTAGGAAGCAGGTTGTTGAAATTTTACGAAATTAGCATGCCGATTTTGGAAATTTTTCAAAATCAGAACCAATAGATAAAGTTTTTAAATTCAACAAAACGCTTGTTTAAATTTCTCGATTTCTGCAAGCTGTTTGTTGGAATTTTCCAAATTAGAGAGCCGATTGTTGAAATTTTTTCAAATTTAGCAAGCCGATTGTTGAAAATTTCATATTTAGACAGCCAATTTGTTGTCAGCTCCTCGTCAACTTTTCCAAGAAGAAAGAAACCAACAACCGGATGTAATAACATAGCTATCTAAAAGGTCTACGCTTCGATAACTGGAATCATTAATCCATTATGAGATCGGTGCATTGATGACTGGACCAATCAACTTCCTATTCATAATCTTTATTGTTATTTTTAGTTGTAATTGGTCACCTAACCCTTACCATTTGTAGATATGAATTATTGATTTAAGGAGTTTAAATGAATAATCTAAATTTAAAATGAATTTAGTCTCTTTATAATGGGGAAAATCGTGAAATAATAAAAACAAAATTAAAATTATAGTCACCAATCTTGAAGAAACTTGGGAGAAAACTCAAGGATGTTGTTGATGGTACAAATAAAACCAGTCTATTGAGGATGTAGATGAAGTTCTGGTGCAGATAATGTTGATAGGGGAAAACGATAATCTTGAAGTACAGATGAAAGTTTGAAAGGTTGATCCCAATTTTTGGGATAAATTTCATGTAAAATCGTTTTTTTTTATTATTTCACGATTTTCCCCATTATAAAGAGACTAAATTCATTTAAAATTTAAACTTACTATTTGTATATAAAAGTGGCTTGAAGAGCCCCATAATCTGTTGCATAACAGCCGCTGAAAGGCGTCAGGCAATAAATTGATTTCTACCGCATCTTTCCAGACCTGATTATTATTTTTTCTAAAGGTGTGAAAGCATCTGAAATTTATCAGAGACGTCAAAGACAGTTCACAGAGTCATATTTGTCTCGATCATCCATCTTTGTTTGGTGCTAAAACTTTGGAGGGCAAGAATCCACTACGAATGAATCTCATTAAGGCAAGGCCAGCAACTGCCGTCAATGATGGCATCATTAAACAAACAAATGAGCTGATAAGGGACAACAGACAGATTCCTGTCTGAGAATCGGCTTCAATACTGAACATCAGCACTGGCATTGTTGAGACCATCCACCATAAGCTGAAATTCCTCAAGATCTGTGCCAGATGGGTCCCTTCCATCCAACTATCATAAAACCACCCGGGGTGGAAATCAAGATGACACTATCGGCAACGAAAGTATTATGGAACATTAAGGGTGTCATTCATGTCGATTTTTTGCAGGAACGTCAAAACATAAATGCATCCTACTACAATGACATTTTGAGAACGTCCCTGAAGCTGGCACTAAGAAAAGAACCAACAGGACTCCGTATCAGTGGTTTTTGTTTTCTGCAAGACAATACCAGACAACTCACAGCCAAACTGACTATGGACACGCCGATGGAACTCAAACGGAACATCTTACCACATCCTTCATACAGCTTGGATCTCTCCGCTTGCGACTATCATCTTTTTAGACCATTGAAAAAGTTTTTGGGAGAGATGAGGCTCACCTGCAATGAAGTGAAAACGTGGTTTAGATATCAGCCTGAAGATAGCTGAACGCTGAAGATTGCGGTATCCAGTTGCTCTCAGAACGCTGTAAAAAATTTGAACACCCCTCCTAATATTAGTTTGTTCTTCTTCTGGTCCTTTTCCTAATTGAAAGTGGTCAAAGTACACTATTGCCCATCCATGTCGCGAATGTTGAGAGCTAAGATTTCACCACCCGCGACATAGTGAATCGCGACTTAGAGGGGCAGCAGTGTTGTCTGGTCCATTTTAATTGCTTATTTAGAAAGAAAATCCTCAGTGACCTTACAGTTTTCCCTCCACAAATCGGTATTCCATAAGTCAGGAAATTCTACAAGTTTGCACTTTTTTTCATGAAAGCCAAGATGGCAGACAATGGCTTCCAATTGCAGATTTTTGTCAACAAAACGAAATCGGAGATGCTTTTTTCAACTAAAATATGCAAAATTAATCAATTTTATAATTGCCCTAATACATACAGCCAGGTTTTGGGGGGCTATGGAAGTTTATTATTTAAATAAATATGAGAATTAATATAAGCCAGCTTTCTTTGAGCTGGTTATTTTCCCAAACTTCGAATTGGCAACTGATTATAGAGGCATCCTTCCCCGTATAAACTGTTGCATTTAAAAACTTCATGCTAATCGTGTAACGCGTGTCGTGTTCAGGTAAAGCATAACTCATGCTAGAGGTATTTTTGAATGAATGATTGTCATTTTACATCACGATTGACAGGTGACGTGCACAGTCACAGCAAACAGGCAGCTTAACAATCGAGCATAAACTTATGTGAATCAACATTTTTATGCCTCTTCGAAAAAAGATGCTAATTAGTGAAGCTTTTCGCACATCTACGAATACCATTTTCATACTACAATTCATATTCATGATCATTTTACACACATTCGGGTAAATCAAGGTTATCGGCAAATCCACGTTTTCACACAGCAAAATCACACAGCTCAGTTACAATTTTTACCATCAGAAGTAGATAGTGGACTTTTAGCGATAGGCACTATATTTCCGATCCAATCTTCTCCGATTATCAAAAATAACTTAATATATTTCTTGTTTCAGTTCATAACCGATGTTCTTGAACAAAGTTCTTTCCATACTAATCATTCATAGCATGATGATGCAATTTATTCGTAAAACTAAAAATATTTAGCGAAGCGACGTTTTTCCTCCATTACAGCTTCACATGAGAGGGGAGCAATGGCACAACGAGCATGCGTGAGAACTAACACTAACATGGATGAAGAAATTAAGTGCTCTGTACCAATGATTTATATTAAAGATAGAGTCTGAATCCATGAGAATTAATGACTTAAGTCTTTGAGCCATGGAATAATCAGCTGTCTGGCTGCTTTGTTTTTGAAGATTTAGGGCCCGAGAAATAATTAATTCAATTCCATTTCTCAAAGTTAAATTGCGTACAACTGTACAAATAAACAAGAAAAAGAATCAGGAATCATTTTCCACAAAAATAAATCTAATGAAAATACGTACCTAAAAGACAATCAGAAGGAAATTGAAATTGAAACCATGATCGAAAAAATGTTTATAAAATATAATAAAATACTTCAAATACAAAGTAAACGAGAAGATAAACTTATCACTCCGTGATCGGCGTGTGAAAGAATTATTAATCAGTTACTTTTCTGTTTAGCCATGTCTTTTGCATTATCTTCACTCACTTTCGTCCATGACAGTTATGGGCATGGAACTTCCCAATTTGCTTCAAGTTACAACAATAGGATTCGGAGTCTATCTTTAATATACGCCATTGGCCTGGCCTGTCTCTCGTTGGCCTCGGTCTTCGGAAAATGATGCAACAATGTATGACGATTTAGAGTTGAGGCCTTATCTTTAGGAGGCGTTGCCCGAATTCGAAAATTTGTTGCCTCTTTTTTGAAAATTTTTTAAATTTTTCTCATGAAAAATTATTGTTTTCTTTTTTTTATATTACATTCTTTCTGACCCCTTATTATCTCGATGGCGATATTTTTGTTGTCATTTTAATCTTATTTATTTCAACATAAAATAGTTTATTGTGTATATATTAAACATTTCTTAACAAAAAATTAAATTAATAATTTTATATACGAGCAGAAGTACCCAGTGTTGCCCGGAATAGTTACATTTGTAGGTAGACAAAACAACGAGAAATGCCAAAAACAGGTATTCTGGGTGATATATTATCTAAACGCTTCTTGACTTGCCTCACCACTGTGGAGCATAACCAAATAATTTATACTCAAGTTTATCTTGCCCTTGACATAGAAGCTCTCATATCCTTTTGCTCTATTCGAAACTTCCATTGTTGAGATGTTTCAGATGCATGTATACTTTTTTCTTTTTTAGTTGCATTCTGAGAACAATACTCGTTATTTCCCTTTCCGTTCCAAGCACATTTTTGCTAGTCGTATTGACTTTTGACAGTGAGCTCAAGGGAGACACGCGTGAATTTTTTGCCTTATCAATAGACTCTGCCTTATTAATGTTTTGTCACTGCATCACCATTTATGCTAATTATTAATAACTAGCAAAGGTACCCGGCGTTGCTCGGGATAATTACACTTGGATGTAAACAGAACAACCTCAAAAAATTAAATTAAATTTTGCAATATCTTAAAACCAAACACATGAAAATGCTTAAAATTAGTACAATAAAAATTCTTAATGAAAATTCGAAAAAAATCTTTTTAAAGGCTCACAATGGCTGGACCTCTCCTAGGATGACACTGCTAGTCTAAATAATATCTTACTCACGTAATCTTACCTCAGATGTATACTTAGTGTTGTTGCAATTTCCACTCTTCTCTCGATGTGTTGAAGCAAAACTTGGCCATCCATCACTTTGTGCAGGCTAGCGGTCGCCGATTCTTCTATTTACTCTCTTCCCATTTGATCAATACCTCACGGAGCTAAAGGAGTGCTTCCTCTGTCGTCTTTCCACTTCTTCTCAATAGTCTGCTAACTCTCCATTATCTGCAGTTACTGATCATTTTTAAAGATTTTCATGAAATTGTTAAGTACTAAGAACCCTCTTTTCTAAGAAAAGCCTGAATAACAGGAATTCTATGCATTGTTACAAATAGAAACTTATCAATATTACATCATCATTTTTGTTCATTGGTACAATTCTTGGAAAGATTGCTTTAACATTACATCATCATTCTGTGCTCATTGTTATTGGTGAATTGCACGTTGATACCATTGTTGATGCGAACACAATGGGCCTATTGTTGCACAAACTTTGCCTTGCATTATAGTCATGAGATATATATTGTTGGTCTATGCAGTGTGTTTGTGAATTGCGTGCTGATACCATTGTTGATACCTATTGTTGTACCAACTTTGCCTTGCATTGTTGGTCTTTCTCAATAGTCTGCTAACTCTCCATTATCTCCAGTTACTGATCATTTTTTTAAAGATTTTCAAGAAATTGTTAACTACTAGGAACTCTCTTTTCTATGAAAAGCCTGAATAAAATGAAATCTATGCATTGTTGAAAATTGAAAACTTGGGAGAGCAAAAACCTATCACCACCTCCACGCGGTGCCTCCTAGATAACCAGCTAACTCTGCAGGTCCTTGTTGTCAGGTGTTGCGACATATCAATCGAGGTACAATTCGGTCTCATCAAATGGCAGTGGAAAATTGAAATTTAGATAATGCTAGGGGTCCCGCGTCGAAGACGCGTGCCGGGTCCGCCAAAACGACGCGAGGGCTACCCACTCAAGGGCGTTGTGGTCTAAAGAAGCGAGTCCGCCTTAGACTTGGAACAATTAATATTGGAACTATGACTGGAAGAAGCCGCGAATTGTCAGCCACCCTGAAGAACCACCATGTCGACATTGCTTGCGTCCAAAAAAAAAAATGGGGCAGAGCAAAAGCAAGGGACACTGGGTAAAGATATAGACTCCATTATCATGGTAAATAGAGAACTGATAAATGGTGTGAGTATAGTGTTCACCTCCAATCTCAAATTAGCGTCGTGGCAGTCAATTCTGTATCGGATCGCCTTATGTCAATTCGAAATTGACTCTGGAAACGTACCCTTACGAGTTGTCTCCTACTATGCCCCCCAAACGGGATGCTCTGATGGGACCAAGAATGAGTTCTGGAATCAACTCGAAGATCATCTCCGATCAGTGCGAGTTGAAGAACACCTTGTTATCGGAGGCGACCTAAATGGCCATGTCGGGACCAAGAGAGAGGGCTATGAACATTAGTAAACACAGTTTTGGAACAAGAAACGATGACGGTAATAGAATCCTGGATTTTTCAGAGGCTCACAACCTTGCTATGACTAACACTTTCTTCAAAAACCTCCTGATCACCTACGCTACTGGTGGTAATTATACTAAAATCGAATACTGGCTGACGCCCAGGAACAACATGAAGTTTGTATCAAACCCAAAGGTCATATCATCTGAAAACGTTGCTCCACAATATCGACTATTAGTGCTTGACATGCACTTGGATATCGGACAGCATCGCCACTTACCCAAGCTTGGGTCAGCTCGTATTAAATAGTAGAGGCTGTCCAAACATAAAGAACCGATTCAGTACCGACCTTGACCAGCTAGATTTTGACTCCGATCAACCAGTGAACGAAATATGGAACAGCTTGACAGAAAAAATTCACAGGATCGCCCGTGATACGATTGGACAAACCAAACCAGGGACGCGATATATAAAGAAACATGTCTGGTGGTGGAATGTAGAAGTGCAGAGGATCGTCAAAAAAAAAGAAAATCGCATTTAAGAGGTGGCGCCAAACGTAAAGAGGTTTATATTATCAATTGTATAAAACCTGCAGGTCAGCAGCAAAGAGGGCCATTGCAGCAGCAAAATCGCCTCATAATGACGAACTATATACCGACTTGGACTCGCGAGAGGGGGTGAACAAAATCTATTGCCTCACAAGTGCATGACACAGCTCAACGCAAGACATCGGCCAGATCGAGAACATCAAGGGCGATGACCACCAGTTCATGCGAGATCCGTCCGCTGTTCTAAGGCGATGGAGCGACTACTTTTCGGTGATCAGTAACAAAGAGTTTCCGCATCCATCGATCACAGACGTTCGCTCCTGTTCCTGGGCCTGTCCTGTCCGTTACAACCTCCGAGGTGGAATTGGCAATAAAGAAAATGAAAAACGGAAAAGCAACCAGGTTTGACGACATTCCAGTCGAAGTATGGAAGTTTTTTGGTCGACGTGGAGCTGAGATCCTAACTGAACTCCTCAATAAAATCACCAACAATAGAGAAATTCCCCAAATCTGGTAGACCAGGACCACAGTATCCATCTGGAAGAACAAAGGGGATGTGACTGAGTGTTCCAACTATCGCCTTATTCGCCTATTATACCATTTTTTGAAGATTTTCGAACGTATAATCGATGACCGTATTCTGAAGATTTAAACATTACCCCAAACCAATGTGGCTTTGTGAAAGGTTGTGGCACCAGTGACGCTATCCATGCTGCTCGCCTTTTTTCGGAAAAGTACAGGGAGAAGGACGCCTTCTTTTGGAAACTGCACATGGCTTTCCTAGACCTAGAGAAAGCTTTCGATAGGGTGCCTCACGATCTAATCCGGCACTTTCTCAGATCGCATGGAGTTTCCGAAATATACATCGAATGGATACAACTACTATATAAAAGAGTCACCAGTTTCAGGCCGATGTGTGGCTGGCTTATCACCACCGTTCCTAATCACTGTTAGAGTTGTGACAGAATGTCAGTTTGCTTTAGAAATGATTTCGTCATCTTGAAAGAATGTGACAAAATCAATAAGAAAGGAACAATTACTGTAGTGTTTCATGAACAAATTAGTGAAGGAAAAAAACTTTATTCACTTGATAAACTTTCTATGAAAAGTTGTCAGCAGCAGTGTTTTTTTCCTTCTATGGAGCGATCATCGTTAGGCCTCTCAACTGCACATCGACTTCTTCAAATGAGACGTTTTTAAATTTTTCGCCAGAGGGCCTGATGAAGAGCGGACCGCCTAGAGATCGCTATCTATCATCCAATCTTGTCTTGCACGAGAATCAGTCTCTGAATCCTACCAACATGCTTTTCGACCAGTGAAAAAACATATAAATTAGGACAATCGACAATTTGCATTTTTTCTGGCCTTAGTGATTGACAACAGAGCATGAATCACTGCTCCACTGACTTCATGATTCAATAGCAAGACCGACTTCGGATATTATCAGAAGAACATGTAAGTTGATTAGTGTTAGGACTCCTAAAACAAAACATGTATTTGACACTGGAATAACTCAATTTG